>ML058341.1:0-229716 GCA_003013855.2 Liriodendron chinense | reverse complement strand
CTCGAGTTGTAATTCTTTGGATAGTGGAGATGATCTCCACTTAGCATTTGATGCAGGCTTGCCCCTCATGTGGACATCCAATCTTCATAGTCCAAACCTTTACGGTCTGGTTTCCTTCAGGGCTGGCCCCGATGGTTGATCTTGCTTGCTTTTGGACCTTTAAACGCCCTGATTGGCTCAGATCTTGCCCAACCTCTCCTAAACACCCGAAGACAGAAAATTCACCTAATGAGGGATAATTAACCGGAACAACAATGATAATGCCCTTAACAACCCGGGTTAATTACACAATATTAGGTACTATCAATAGCCTCGCTCTCAACCTGCTCACCTCCATACGCAGGTAATGCACCTCATCGCGCTTAAGGGTACGGATCGCTGTCTCCTCATCAGACAACCTCTGATCGGCAGCCAATCTCCTCGACATCATCTCACAATGATACCAAAGTGGAAAAATCTCAGACAGCAAATGGCCATGAGTGGCCAAAAGGAAACCAGGATCGATGAACGAGCGCTCCTCAAAGGGCTCATACGAACCAGATGAAGAGCCAGCATCCCAAGAATATCCTGCTCATCCTCATCGGCAGTCTGGTGTCAGCAAGGAATGCGCCGGTATAGAGACTGCTCAGCAACCTAGTGCTGATACGGGGCGGGTCACCATCCGAAAAGTCCGCAGCTCAAAACCAAGCAAATCAGCAGTCAAGTAACTCGCCTAGGATCCGTCAACCCGAGTCCTAAAGTCAGATGATCTAGATGGAAGTGCTCGACGCCCAATACCCGTAAAAGCAAAAAGAGGAATATCCTGCTCATACACGAACTGCCGCAAGAACCGGATAGGGTGGTAAGAAAAGTAAGATCGAAAGCCTACCAACATCAGAGGAAGACGGTGCGCATCACAAAGTACTGGAGGAAGTGAAGCCAAGATGACTCCCAACGAACATTCCAGTCACGTAGCTCAGCAAACATCCTGCGATACAAGGGCTCACTCATCCTAGCTGTATGTGGAAGAAACTCCATGATATGTCGCATAAGGTCTGGGCGACGGGTGCCAGGAAATGGTACAGGAACAGTCAGCGAAAGACGCTCCCATAGCCAGACCTGATCACAAGAAGGAAAAGAAGTTCAGCTAGAACAGAGCAATTCCCAAAAGACATGAAAAGAAAAGAAAGGTGCAAGAAAAGATACCTGAAGAAATGCACAGCAGCCGCGAAGGACATGAGTGCGGCCCAGGGCACAGTCAATCAGCCCATTAAACAGCTCAGCCAGGACGAGAGAAATGATCCCCTGACGTCGAATAACTCGGCTCATCACCTCAAAGAGCAAAGGAGTCTGAGATCTGCGCCATCCCGAGAATAGCACCTCAACTATCAAATAGAACACCAGTGCATTCCGAAAAAGTAGGGACCCTGCCACACTCTAAGGACTCGAAAAAAAATCATATAGCAAGTCCAAGGAAAACACCACAGCATCTTGACAGGCAGCTGCAGGCTGAACAAGATAGGGGATCCCGAACCAGTTCTGCGGTGTGGCAGTCTTCGGCGAAAAATACTGAGTATAATCCCAAGGAAGACTGGTCAAGCACGCAAGCTCCTCCAAAGAGGGTCCTATCTCCGTGTCGTTGAACGCAAACAAGTTCAACGAGGGGACCCAGTCAATCAGTGCAGCTCCGAGCATCCTCCAATCAATGTCAACTCTAGTCATATGGATCAGACTGCCGAAGCCATAAGACTCCAAATCTCGAATCTCATAAGCCAAAAAGCTGTCAAGCCAAGCAAGCAGTCGTGGCGAGTAAGAAGGACGAGGAAGCAACTGACAAGTCCTCACAGGAATCCCCTCCGGAACAAAAGGTCCAGGAATCAATGACAGCTCATCAAGAATCGGAAGATCAACGGGCGAAGGAGAAGGAAAAGCTGGAACCTCTGCAGACTCAACAGCCACTGACCTATCCCCAGTGGCGGCTATGTCTGATATAGTCGCATCACTGTCTGAAACTGTCACGACCTCGGCCGCATGAGAAGACTCGCCCACCTCATGAACGGAGTGCGTAAATGACCGACGACCAGGAGAAGGACAGTACTCTCCATCAAAAGGGCTATCAGCAAGGATCACACCGCACATCGTGGCATCCTGACCAATCTGACCGCTGAAAAATGCATCTGAACCATCAAGAAAGGTCCCGGCAACCCCGATCGAAGAATCAACGGCCAAATCTGGACCTGCAGTCCCCTCCAGCATACAAGCCATGAATCCAATCATCATCCTGTCCAATTAAAGGGATCATCGAGGCATCCACACCATCCATCATCAGGGGTACATCATCAACGATCACATCAAGTCCACCCAAGCAGGTATGCCACACATCTCGGCCATCATCAAGAGCATCCAAACCATCAAAGGTATCATCTGAACCATCCATACCATCCAAACATGGTAGAAGCAGCCTACTTCACCAAATGTCCATTTGAAACATAGCTGATGATTTGCCTATACCTGCACAGTAACTGCTCGACAAATGTCCATTTGGGACATACTCATTTTTAGGCGTCTACCAAATAGGACCTTAGCTTTTCTGTGAAATGATCCCATGTAGTTACCTCTATTTATTATTGATTTCAATTATTTCTAATTTTTTTGGATTGTTTTGAAGATATTTTTGTAAGACTTCTTAAGGTGGGCCTATATGATCAATGGCTTGGATCTACCTAAAGATGGATATATGATCGAGCATACCGGTGGACTCCACTAAAGTTGTGGTCACATTATAAACATGCTGGGGTGGGATGCTTCGTTACACCACATTAATGGGCATGAGATATTAAGTGTGAAGTCTTTAATGTAGGGAGTTTCGATGGGTTTTTAATAAATAAAACAAAAACTCCCATATTTAGTTTATTATAAATAGCGACTGGGTCCCCAAGCCTACACATCGATCGTGGACACAAGCTTCCTCATCCCTTAGCGTCCTCTAAAGGTGTAAGGTGCGGAAGATCCAGTCCATCCATCTCATCCTATGGCTTCTCAAATAGGTATGCAACTTCAGATCAGATTATATCGATTCCTACAATCGATGCATAGATTGATCCTTTATTCTGCATTTCAGATCACATTTAGTATAAGAGTCATCTATGCATCTGTTGTGGCAGATCAATATAGATTGATGAATCTGATCACGAATCTTATTGGTCATATCTGAGTTATCCATTTGTGAATTTTCATACTCAGATCTGGGTGATCGATTTTTTACATATCAATAATCTGATCTAGAGGCTTAAATCTTAGGCTTAATATGTTCATCTTTTCTTTGGAACTTTTGTTGGTCCACTTTGAGCATTTAGATCAATTGTTCCATTTTTTTATTTTATTTATTTATTTTTCTATATCTCAAATAATGCATCGGGGCATTTGATCACTTTAGCATGGGGCCTTAAAGCCTTTAATGGGTCTTCCCTTAAAGCATGAGCTTCACTTAAAGTATGTTTAATAAGTGTTGCCTTAAAACCAGGGCATTTAATGGGTGCTTGTATGGTCAGCGAATTTTGACCCCTTGTTTACCCAATTTTTTGCCCCCTTTGGATCATCTGATCCGATAATCTTGTTCTCCTCGTCGAGAGCTTTGAATGGAGTGGTCACTCACCCCCGATCATATTTCAGATGATGGAGATATTGGATGAACAATATTGATTACTCATTAAGTGGGCCACGTATGATGTTTCAATGGTCAGATTTGAGTGAAATTTGGTTTGAGTAACTAAAATGATATGATCTTCAACATTGACTAGTTAGATTTTTTAGAATCTATTCAGATCTGGTTAAATTGATCGTGACCATTTAAAATATGTTTTGAACGGATCTAATTGATTTTAAATCGGATTAGGCCGAAACTAGTTTCTTAGCCTAATTAGTATGTTCTGAACATATCTAACAGCTCATATTGACCTATAGATGGCCCAATTTTGGATTTTTGAACAAACTAGTTATTACATGTTTTACAATGAACTGTACTTGGGTTATCATTTTGTACAAGTGGGCCGGACTAAATAAAAAGACGGTTGGTAGGTTTCACTTGATGGATGACCCCAGTAATTAAGTATTCATGTTATTAAGTTCTGATCTGGTCTAAAATAGGACCAGTACCCATCTTACATGGCTGATTTTAGTTGTTGACTTTTAAATCATTGATCCGACTGTCAATTTAGAAAATATTTCTCCCAACCTTTAGATGGTCAACATCAACCACATTTTAGGCCAAATCATACCAATTTAATATGGTCCGTTGAAAGTAGGATTATATAGGCAATCATGAGTCTAATTTTGTGCAATTTGAACTGGTTGTGTTAGCCACCACAGTGACCTCAATCAGTGAAAATTTTATAAATTTTGACTCGTGATTTTGTGATTCAGTATCAAGATTACATAGAGTTGTGTTTGGGTTCAATGCGAGCGGTGACGAAAACACAGACGATCACTATTTGGAAGGACACAAGCGATGTAGAATAAATGATGATTGTGGTCTAAGGCTGAGAGACCCATTTCACCCACAGGTGTTGAGTGTCTCAGATTTACATGACTACCATCAATTAGCTTCATGTTCAGGACAGTCACTTGTATGTCGTGACTTCATCCCACAGGAGGAGTCGTGATGATACGTCGGACTCTCACCAGGATTGTATGATTAGGCCCATCATCATCCTGGACAATTCAATTGAAGGCCTCAATCAATTGAATGTTAATAATGAATTTTGCCTGATACTTAATTGATATTCATGAATAATCAAACACTTTACTAATGTGAGTGTGTTTGTAACCAGCTAATGTTCCAACTCAATACAATTCGGTACCCCTTTTAACTGGGTCCAATTATTCCAAATGGAAAGAGTTCGTAGAGATAGTCCTGGGGTGCATGGATATCGATCTTGTTCTGGAAGAGGAGGAAACTCCTAAACCATTTGACGAGAGTCCTGAATCAGAAATTGCATGCTATAAGGCATGGGTTAAATCCAACAAGATGTGTTTTAAAATCTTGAAGCACTCGATTTTTAAGACAATGAAGGGTATCATGCCTGAAACTGAGAAGGCCAAAGTTTTTATGACTGAAATATAAAATCGATTCAAGAGATCGGATAAAGCTGAAGCGAGTTCCCTTTTGGGCCGATTAACTTGCGTATCTTATAATGATCATGGAAATATTCGGAGTACATCGTAGAATTGACTGATGTGGTCTCTAAGATTCGCTCATTTGGTCTTAAAATAAAGGATGAACTCTTAGTATACTTGGTCTTGAACTCCCTGCCTCCTCAATTCAGTACGTTTCAAGTTAACTATAACACCCAAAAGGACAAATGGATGTTGAAAGAACTGATTTCTCAGTGCGTTCAAGAGGAGGAAAGGCTCAGTAAACAAGGCAAGGCACATAGTGTCCATCTTGTAACCTCGGGTCAGGGACGTAATGTGAAAAAGAAAAGAAAAGAAAACAATGTTCCGATAAACAACCTTCAGGTTCTTCAGGAAATCAACATCGACCTGAGGATCAGTCAAATAGAAAGCAGGCAAAGAAGAATAATTGTTTCTTCTGTAAGAAGCCGGGCCATTAGAAAAAAGGACTGCATTAAGTTCAAGCAATGGCTCGTAAAGAAGGGTAAGGATTATGTCTTGGTCTGTTTTGAATCTAATCTGGCTGACGTGTCGATAGATTTTTGGTGGATAGATTCCGGTACAACTATTCACATTTATAATTCCATGTAGGATATGTTACAAAGCCGGCCACCAACTGATGCAGAGCGATCAGTCTATATGGGCAACGGCATTAAGGTGGACGTAAAGGCAATTGGAGTTTGTAGGCTTATATTAAAGTCAGGTCATACATTGAATCTGGTAGATACATTTTGTGTGCCTTCCATAAGGCGCAATTTAATTTCAATTTCTCGTTTAGAAAAATTCAATTATTCGTTTAAATTTGATAATAAAGGGTTTATTATTTACTATGATTTAAATGTTATTGGCACCGGCACTATGGTTAATAACCTATATCAGTTGGACTTAAATGCCTCTCACATCTATAATGTGCATTCTCTCCATAGAAATAAGTCAGGAACTAAGAGAAGAATGGATTGTGAAAATTCATCCATGTTGTGGCACAAACGATTAGGCTATATCTCTCATGAGAGATTAGAAAGGCTGGTGCGGGAAGGAATTCTTCATTCTCTAGACTTCTCCGACCTTAAAGTCTGCACAGATTGTATAAAGGGTAAACATATTAGGATCAGGAAGAAAGGTGTAACTAAGAGTGTGGGACTCTTAGAGGTGATACATACAGACATTTATGGACCATTCTCTATTGCATCGTGGAGTGGATAGAAATACTTTATCACCTTCATAGATGACTACTCTCGTTACGGGTACATTTATCTTATAAATGAAAGATCGGAGGCCCTGTATACTTTTAAAATCTATAAAATCGAAGTTGAAAATCAACTTAACAGAAAGATTAAAGTCGTCAGATCCGACCGTGGTGGTGAGTATTATGGTAGATATGATGAATCAGGACATAATCCAGGACTGTTTGCCAAGTACCTACAAGATTGTGGCATTGTCGCCCAATACACAATACCTAGAATTCCATAGCAGAATGGTGTATCTGAAAGGTGCAATCGCACCCTAATGGACATGGTGCATAGCATGATTAGTAATTCAACATTGCCAGAATCTCTATGGGGCGATGCGATCAAAACCGCTGTTCATATCCTTAATCGGATCCCTAGAAAGGCTGTATCAAAAACCCCTTTTGAGTTATGGAATGGGAGAAAATCAAGTCTTCGATACTTCCACATTTGGGGTTATCCAGCAGAGGCCAAACCCTATAACCCGCATGAAAGAAAACTCGACTCCAGAACAATAAGTTGTTTCTTCATTAGATACCCAAAAAGGTCAAAAGGTTATAGATTCTACTCTCCTTCCCACTCTATAACGATTATAGAGACTGAGAATGCCAGGTTCATTGAGGATAGTGATAATAGTGGGAACTTGAACAATAAGAATGTTGTATTCGAGGAAGAACAGACCATAATCCCTATCACGGTCATTCCTACTAATGTGGATATACATCCTGTAGTTGAGCCTCTAATCACTGCAGATCACCACAATGAACCTCTTATACAACCCACTGAAGAAGGAAATCAAAATCCAATTTAAGAAAATGAGCAATTAAGAAGATCTTATAGAGAGAGGAGGCCCGCAATTTCTGACGATTACATCGTCTACTTGCAGGAGCACGAATTTGACATATGGGTGGAAAGGAATCCTGAATCCTTTACACAAGTCAAACAAACTATTAACTCTTCTTGATGGTTGGATGCCATAAGAGATGAATTAAAATCCATGAATGACAATAAAGTATGAGATCTTGTAAAATTACCTAAAAGAATTGAGCCGATTGGTTGTAAATGGGTGTTTAAAACCAAACGGGACTCTAAAGGTAATAACGAAAGATATAAAGCTAGACTTATTACCAAGGGTTTTAATCAACCTGAAGGCATTGACTTTAAAGAGACTTTCTCACCAGTATCCAAGAAAGACTCATTCAGAATCATTATGGCTCTTATGGCTCTTGTGGATTTGGAGCTACACCAAATAGATGTCAAAACTATGTTTCTATAGACACCCCACCTTCGGCTACACTATTGGTAGAGATAGCTGGATGAATGGAGGACCATACCCCCAAATCCCAAGTCCAAACTCAGCCAAACTCACCCTTGTAAGCCCCATTCCATAGCCCAGTTCAAGCCTGAACCCAGTCAACCCAGTCCTAAACATCACCCTGAAAAACCCCCCATAAGAAAAGCCAGTAAAAAAATCCTAAAAAAGTCAAACTCACTGAGTCAACCCGCTGAGTTAACCCGCTAAGTCAACTCGTCGAGTCAAAACACCGAATCAACCCGTCGAGTCAACCCGCTGAGTCAAATCACCGAGTCGACCCACTGAGTCAACTCACTGAGTTAACCCACCGAGCCAAACAGCAGCCCCAAGGGAGTGACCGTACCTCGCTGGAAATCGAGGAACGGCCGTACGGGCGGCCCACAGCAGGCCGCCCAAAAATATTTACGAGCTCTGCCACTGCCCGCTGCTATAAATACCCCCCTCCCCTTCTCATTTCAAGATCCCTTCGAGTCTATTCAGTCCGAGAGCTCTGAGTCTACCTCTCCACCCCTTTAGCCCATTCCTCCACCAAGGAGAGCCCGAGTGAGGAGAGCCTAGCCCTGGTCCAGCCCAGCCTGACCATTGGTCCAAGTCTCCCAAGCCATCCAAGTCTTGATCCAGCCACTCGAAGCCAACCCTTGCGACACCTCCGTCCATCCAGCTACTCTTTTTCTAGCATCATCTCATTTGCATCTAGCATAAGTGCAACATTTACTTTTCTTCCAACCCCCCTGCTTCACTGCAAGCACCTTGATTATTCAAGCACACTGCATATGTCTTAAATTAAGCACCTGTCAGTTCGAGCGTATGCTCTGGGCTTGCCCGTTGTTGGAACCTGCCCATCAGAAACTCTTACTGTTCAGACCTGCATTCATGCTTCACTATAAAGCACCTTGATTATTCAAGCACACTGCATATGTCTTATATTAAGCACCTGTCAGTTCGAGCGTATGCTCTGGGCTTGCCCGTTGTTGGAACCTGCCCATCAGAAACTCTTACTGTTCAGACCCGCACTCATGCATCATGTCATCCATGAGAATGTACGAGGATTAAAACAGACTTTCAAGTATTAGTTCGATTCTGTGAAGTAGAGACCGTACTTCGGTACGGGCAGTGTGTGGGGTGCTTAACCTCTTCCCACCCTGTAACCGTGATCCCTTACCTTGAATCTCTGGCCGCAGATCAAAGGAGTCATTTTAGAAGAAGGAATCTTCGGATCCCCTTCTCTAACGTTTCTACGGGGTCTAGCCGACTGTAGATTCGAAGTAATTGGCTAGTGGTGACTCTGGTCTTATATAAACTCATTTAAACACATCCAGCTTAACACGACAACCAAACAAAGCCCTCGAGAACGAGGCAAGCCAGTGGCACAAACGGCGATTTCGCACTCACGCATCCTCCTCTCCTTCTTTTTCCCGAAAGGGGAAGGGACGAGAACGTCGTGTGGGAGCGCGGAAACGACGAGGGTCCACAGAATGGTGACTCCACTAGGGATGAGCTAGTGCCACTAGTCGTGATCCGACTTGAAAAACAGAATCCTTCCCATACTTGAAAGTCACTAATCCTCATACAATCTCATCTGCATAGCATTCTACCCAAAACAAAACAAAAAAAATAGAAAATCCCAAAACCAAAAAAAAATAGAATATCCCAAAACCCAAAAGAGTAGAGTATAGTCCTCACCATTGCGCCTCCTCGGGCTCAACGTGTTCGGAAACAACTTCCCTTCCGCAGCATAATCCGCACTCGGGCTCAGCAAGCCATGTCCGACCACGAAGAAGAAACGCATCTCTTCCCTGCTCTTGAGATGAACGAAGCGCAACCTCCAGCGCAACAGCCCATTGATAATACACCAATCATACAAGAATTGGCACAAGGAATGAGAGCAATGCAAGAAATGCTCTTACAATTCATGCAAGCACAAGCCACCGCAGCAGCCAACAGTCTGGTTGGCCCAGTTCAGCAGTCTTAGCAACCATGCCGGATCCCTCCGGCTTCCAGTTCAAATCAAGCACAACCATCGGAGTCTGCCCAAGACTACCGACAACAGCCATCTCAGCCCTTCGCTATGGGGCATCCTCCTCAGTACCTTCCTGCAACGACAGGGCCATCTCAGAGCGCTCCCGTCGCAGGGACTTCCAATCAGCTTCCAGTTAATCTTGCAAACAACAATCTCAGTAGATCTCAGCATGTCCCCACCGATGGGACACCTTTTCAATTTCAGCACATTCCCACCGATGGGATTTCAATTCAATTTCCAGCAACAGGGACAGCACTGGCGAATGCCCACAATGGGGGTCAGTGTCAAGCCCACATCAATCAGCGGATAGTGGCGAATACCCAACAAGGGGGTCACTTCCCAGCATCTCAGCCTCCTGCAAACAGGAGCACTTTTCAATTCTAGCACATCCCCGCCGATGGGATTCCAGTTAATTTCCAGCAATCTTCAATTCAGCAAACTCCAGTTAATTTCCAGCAATCTTCAATTCAGCAAACTCCAGTTAATTTCCACCAATCTTCAATTCAGCAAACTCCAGTTAATTTCCAGCAAATTCCAGTTCAACCTTCAGTACAGTCTCCAATTCAATTACAATCCTCTCAAGCACAAGTTCATCAGAATCCAGTTCAGTCATCAAATCAACTTCAGCAGCCCGCGGTTGCTTTTCAGCAAGCCCATAGGGTCGAAGACATCGACCACTATGCCGAAGAAGAACGTGCCTTACTCCAGGAGGCACCAGTCGCTCGAACAGATCACTCAGGACTGGACGAGTTGCGGGAGCACTTCCAGATCTTGCAAAATCAGCTTCAGCGACAACAAGGAATTGATCTACCTTCGACCAAGTTCAGAGACTTGTGTCCTTTCCCAGATGCTCAAGTACCTCAAAACTTTGAGGTTCCAAAATTCAAAAGATACGATGGCAGCGGTTGTCCCACAGTACATCTCAAGGCTTTCTGTGGAGAGCTGAGTGCAATCGCAGGAAATGAAGGGGCCCTCATTCGTTTGTTCCAAAAATCTCTGAAGGGCGATGCCCTAGATTGGTACACTTCATTGGACTGCCACCGCATCAGGACATGGGAACAGCTTTCCCAGGCTTTCGTCGACAGATTCGCATACAATCCCAACATGGCACCCAGAAGAGCCGACCTCGCAGCTCTCAGGCAAAGGAATGATGAAACACTATCTGCTTATGTGGGACGTTGGCGAGCTATGGCAGCTCGAATGCGAACGCCTATCGACGACGAAGAACAAATCTCCATGATTGTTCATTCAACAATCCAGGCATATCCGGGTATCTCATCTCGCATCCATATGCGAATTTCTCACAGTTGATCCGTGCTGGAGAGCAAGTCGAAGCAGGAATCCGTGCCGGGACAATCTCTCCATGGCCTCATCAAGCCACTCCAACCAAAAGGAACAGAGTGGAAGGAAGACCTATCGGGCACGGGAATGGAAACCGCAGTGGTTCTCCTCCCTGCCCAACAGAGGTAAACAACATCAACACCACTACTCAAGGAAATCAACATGCTCCCCCACAGGGACGTCAACAGTATCAGCAGAATTAAGTTCAGCATCAGCCTCAGCGGTATCAGCCACAACCGAATCCTCAGCCACAACCACCTCGACAACAGCAGCAGTTCAGAGGAAGCGGTCAATACTCATATCAAAATAAGCAAAACTACAGGGAGTTCAGGAAATTTACTCCCCTCTTTCAACCACTCAGTCAAGTCATGGCTACGCTGGTGCAGAAGCAATTACTTACTTTAATGGCACCTCGGCCCCCGCCTCATCCTCTGCCACCGAACTACCGAGAAAATGAGTATTGTGCCTATCATCAAGGGCGTGGCCACACTACTGATCGATGCTATACTTTGAAGAATGCCATACAAGACCTGATTGATGACCGCAAGATCGTCATCTCGGTCCCTGGAACTTCTGCAGCAGCTTCCACCAACATCCTTCAGAATCCTCTGCCTCAGCATCAGACAGATCCCAGTTCAACTCGAGGTCCCACCGTCAACAGCATAGAAGAAGAAGAACGCCTCGATCGTTTCTTCTCCCCCATCCAATCCATTCATGCCTACACTTATGGGCCGACAAATCCTCCTCCGATCATGCAAGGGGCAAGACCCTTTCTTCCTTCAGTCTCCGAGCCAGTAGTACTCGAAGGAGCACTCCCATATGATGTGCCAGTTGTGCAAGGAGCACCTTACAGCCATTCATGTTGGGAGCCGGTCATTCTGGAAGGAGCACAATCATACATCGAGCCCACATGCGAACCTGTCATCTTGCAAGGGGCAACTCCAGAACAATCCAATCAGCAATGGAGGGATTACTCATCAGCAGTAAGAACCCATTGTATTGGAAGGAGCTCCTCCAGCTGAGCCAGTCATATTGCAAGGGGCAAATCCCGGAGGCGTGTCAATCACACTACGGCAGCTTGGACGAACAGAGAAACCTCCTGCCATATCAAGAGGACCAGTATTCATTCCATGGGAGCCTCCTGCTCCAGGAACAGTCAAGCCAGGACCGCGACCTTATGTGATCTATGAAGACAAGCCTCGATATTACCCCTTCAGCACAGGCAACAATGTAGTCCTCAAGGCAAAAGCTCCATACGAGGAAGATCTGGTACCCACACCAGCACCGTCGCAAGAACCGGTGGTTCTAGAAGGCAAAGGGGAGGAAAATTATAAAGAGGTCCCATGGCACTATCCAGAATGTGCGGAAGTAGGGAACATGAATCTCAATGGGCGTTGCATCCGAAGAGATAATCAGAACAGAGGAGATCCCAAAGGCGCTCTCTCAGACCTCGGCAGCAAAAATGAAGCCGCATACGATTGTTAGTGCACTTCTTCGTGGCATACTAGTGCACCTTGTTTGTCAATCACTTACAGCTGTGAGTCTTGCGTCGGTTGAGCCAAATGAAGACGAAGAACGAAGACTCAAGACTTCCAGCCGCATCAAGGAAGAAGATTCAGGTATATGAGATGCCTTGGTGTCTTACCTCAACCAAAACCTATCCCCTTTGTTTCTTTGATGTCCTTGACCATAATTAGAACCCTTTAGGCATCATTGATAGGCCCTAGGTGTCCCTTTTGGTCACTCTAACATTGGCCTTCATCTCCTTGCTGAAGAAAGATGAAATCAGAAAATAGGAGAAGGGGACCCAGGCTGGTCCGACCGGTCATGACCGGTCGGCCAGCAGCTTGGCTGCATTTTCAAAGGCACGCCGACCGGTCATGACCGGTCGGCCTTTACAATTCATAGAGGCCAGCAGAAGTGGCCGACCGGTCATGACCGGTCGGCCTGGTTATCCAAAACCAGCCAGCAAGGGGGGCCGACCGGTCATGACCGGTCGGCCAGTGTATTGGCCCTGTGCATTTGATGTCTACATTCAGCAGGGGTGTCCGACCGGTCATGACCGGTCGGGTCAGGTCGGGACAGGCCGTTTTCTGCCCGTTTTATGACCGTTGGAGCCCTTTTTCTATATATCTGGAGCTCCATTCTTGGGCATTGTAGAGAGAAGTTTTTGAGAGCCTATTCCACACTTATCATGTACATCATTTGGGGCCTCAAAGAGGAGGTTTTCAAGTCATATCCCTTGTGTTTCAAACACAAGTATGGGCATTCAAATGCTATCAAGAGATGACCTGATCCCTCTCTCAAATCTAGAGGTGTGACACTATTCCACATAGGTATATCCTTTGTCCAAGACCTCTAGAAGACTCTCTAGGTGAATCTCCTAGTTGGAACAACCTACACATCCCATGTTGAGATTCACCCATCCTCCTAGCACCTTGGGCATTTCAAGGCATCGCATGCAAGGTGTTTGATCGAATGTGGCTGAGGCATTGGCAACGCAACGGCGGCACGATCGAGGGAGCAAAGGGACGCTGATTGAAGCACGGGAGAGCGGAGATCAAGCAACCCAATACGGCGCTAAACAAGGGGCTCATCCGACAAGTAGGTTGTCTTATTTGAGAGTCCATTTTAGAGTTTGTTTGTCAACTCGCCTTAGGGACGTTAGCCGTTCCTTGGCCCGTCAGCCGGGCCTAAACTAAGTCTCCAAGGGGGAGCCTCCGACACGGGAGTAAACGTGCGATAAGGTTGAGAGTTAGCCTATGTCTAAAACTCCGGATACGGTTGAGAGGTGAACCGATAAAACCTCCGTGTAAAGGTTGAGAGGTGAACCTCATTTAAAACCTCCGATAGTGAATGCCGGTGTGCTCAAAGGGGTTGAGTACTTGAACCGGGAGTGGAGTAGACACGTAGTCGAACCACTATACATCCTTGTGTTTGTGATTGTTATTGAGCACATTGATATCCTTGCATTGTTAGTTTAATTGCTTAATTATGAATGATTGATATGAATGCATGCTACGCACTTTTTAGGCATCCTCGCACAAGATGTACCTTCACTACTTGTGTAGACTTGAGCTCATTGATCCAATCTCATAAGTCTACACAAGGTGCATAGGTTAGTAGCTTAATTAGTTGAATCATTTTCTTACCTATGCATGCTTAGACTAGGTTTGGTTATTGCTTAACTCTTGCTAGTCTTGTGATTGGACCCACCAAGGCTTGGAAGCCAAGGTGTTCTTGCTTACCTAGCTTAAACTTGTTGAATTGCATAGTAGGCGAAAATATTTTCAAAAAAGGTCCTATTCACCCCCCCTCTGGGTCCATAGACATATCTCCGAGTATCTCTACAAGCGGTAAAACCGCAATTTCAATTGGTATCAGAGCCAGGTTTCTCTTTAAGGGCTTAATTGCCTAGAGATAGATCCAAAAGAGAAACTTGAAAATATGTCTAGAGAGGACTCTTCATCCGTCACTAAGCCTCCTTTCTTTGATGGGTCAAATTATCCATATTGGAAAGCCCGAATGCGCATCTTCTTGGAATCCATTGATTCGGATGTGAGGGACATGGTTGATTTTGGATATGAACCCCCAATGGTTACTATTTCTAAGGAGGGTGAGCCGGATGTTCTCAGGCCAAAAGACAAGGCATTGTGGACTGCTCATGAAAAAGCTCAACGTATTAATAATGCCAAAGGCCTGAATGCCATATTTTGTTCAGTATCGAGAGAAGAATTTGGTCGGATCCAAAACTGCACTACCAGTAAACAAGCATGGGATATTCTGGAAGTTACCCATGAAGGAACAAATGTTGTTAAAAATTCTAAACCCCAGCGCCTCTCCACTCTCTTTGAAAATATTACTATGGAGGAGGATGAAACGTTTACTGAATTTTATACCAAACTGAACAAAATCACAAATGATATGTGGGGCTTAGGGGATCCGGTTCCGGAACATAGGCTTTGTAGGAAAATCCTGAGATCTCTTCCGGATCGGTTCTCTTCTAAAGTCACCACCATTGAAGAGTGTAGGGATCTTAATACCATAAAAGTTGAAGAACTCATAGGTTCCCTACAAACCTTTGAGCTAGGCTTTAAAGCCCCCTCTAGAAGGAAAAACATCGCCTTCAAGTCCTCTCACAGACACAAGAAAATCAAAAGTGAGACGGAGGATGATAGCGATGATGAGGATGATGAGGAAGAACAATTGAACAAAAAATTCAAGAGATTCCTCAAATTTGATAGAGGGAATAGCCGTGACAAGAAGGACAAGAAGGGTGATAATCGTACAGGAAAATCATCCATACCTTCTTCCGTCCGTTGTTACGGTTGCGGTCGTCGCGGCCATATTGCCCCGGAATGTCCGGAAGGGCCTAAACCGAAAGGAAAAAAGGCAATGGCTGCTACTTGGGATGATACGGAGGAGTCCGAATCTGATGATGAGAGCCAACATAAAGATCTTGCTCTCTCGGCCTCCATCACGACCCCTCTACCAGATTATCTAAGAGGGGATCCCAACCGCTATCCTTTCTAGGAGGAGAAAGAGTTCCCAACCCCTCACCTCATGCTACATTTTATGAGGGTGTTGTGAAACTTTGCTACCCTTTGGCTTTTTAATCTCATCATGGTAAGAGAGGGTAGCTAGTTAGGCTTTTATTGGAAAATCTGAGGATTTCAGCCTCATTTCTGTGTTTATGGGCAAATCAGAGGATTCAAGACTCATTCGCCCAAATTTTTTTATGATTTAGCTTTGCTTTTATTGATACATTTGCGTGCTAGATTGTCATCCTGCTTAGATTAGCTAACCATCTTGAGTTTTATGCTTCATGTATGCTAATCTTTGCTTTGTATTGGTCTTGATATACCATTAAGGGAGGTTGGTTGATTGCGCTATAAGCCCTTTGTGCTTCATTGCAAATGTATGTTCTTGACCAATATTGCATGATTACCTATGCTTAGATAGTTATATCTTCCTGTTAATCATGTTTCTTAGCGTGCTCCATGAGTTAATGATTCATGCACCCTACACTCTCCATTTTAGCATGTGCTTATAGTTATAACTGCGACACAGAGAAAGATCAAATCCCACCAAAACTAGTTTGCTATGTTTTGTGATGCAGGGATTGACAGGTTGTGGGGGAGCAAACTGAAGCAGAGCAGCTTAGTTTAGGCATGTCAAGAGTCTTGTAATTTATTCATTATCATTGTAATCTCTTGTACATGTAATTTTTTTTGGTAGGTTAAGTTTTTGTAAGTAATTGACAAAGGGGGAGATTGTTAGTGCACTTCTTCGTGGCATACTAGTGCACCTTGTTTGTCAATCACTTACAGCTGTGAGTCTTGTGTCGGTTGAGCCAAATGAAGACGAAGAACGAAGACTCAAGACGTCCAGCCGCATCAAGGAAGAAGATTCAGGTATATGAGATGCCTTGGTGTCTTACCTCAACCAAAACCTATCCCCTTTGTTTCTTTGATGTCCTTGACCATAATTAGAACCCTTTAGGCATCATTGATAGGCCTTAGGTGTCCCTTTTGGTCACTCTAACATTGGCCTTCATCTCCTTGCTGAAGAAAGATGAAATCAGAAAATAGGAGAAGGGGACCCAGGCTGGTCCGACCGGTCATGACCGGTCGGCCAGCAGCTTGGCTGCATTTTCAAAGGCACGCTGACCGGTCATGACCGGTCGGCCTTTACAATTCATAGAGGCCAGCAGAAGTGGCCGACCGGTCATGACCGGTCGGCCTGGTTATCCAAAACCAGCCAGCAAGGGGGGCCGACCGGTCATGACCGGTCGGCCAGTGTATTGGCCCTGTGCATTTGATGTCTACATTCAGCAGGGGTGTCCGACCGGTCATGACCGGTCGGGACAGGCCGTTTTCTGCCCGTTTTATGACCGTTGGAGCCCTTTTTCTATATATCTGGAGCTCCATTCTTGGGCATTGTAGAGAGAAGTTTTTGAGAGCCTATTCCACACTTATCTTGTACATCATTTGGGGCCTCAAAGAGGAGGTTTTCAAGTCATATCCCTTGTGTTTCAAACACAAGTATGGGCATTCAAATGCTATCAAGAGATGACCTGATTCCTCTCTCAAATCTAGAGGTGTGACACTATTCCACATAGGTATATCCTTTGTCCAAGACCTCTAGAAGACTCTCTAGGTGAATCTCCTAGTTGGAACAACCTACACATCCCATGTTGAGATTCACCCATCCTCCTAGCACCTTGGGCATTTCAAGGCATCGCATGCAAGGTGTTTGATCGAATGTGGCTGAGGCATTGGCAACGCAACGGCGGCACGATCGAGGGAGCAAAGGGACGCTGATTGAAGCACGGGAGAGCGGAGATCAAGCAACCCAATACGGCGCTAAACAAGGGGCTCATCCGACAAGTAGGTTGTCTTATTTGAGAGTCCATTTTAGAGTTTGTTTGTCAACTCGCCTTAGGGACGTTAGCCGTTCCTTGGCCCGTCAGCCGGGCCTAAACTAAGTCTCCAAGGGGGAGCCTCCGACACGGGAGTAAACGTGCGATAAGGTTGAGAGTTAGCCTATGTCTAAAACTCCGGATACGGTTGAGAGGTGAACCGATAAAACCTCCGTGTAAAGGTTGAGAGGTGAACCTCATTTAAAACCTCCGATAGTGAATGCCGGTGTGCTCAAAGGGGTTGAGTACTTGAACCGGGAGTGGAGTAGACACGTAGTCGAACCACTATACATCCTTGTGTTTGTGATTGTTATTGAGCACATTGATATCCTTGCATTGTTAGTTTAATTGCTTAATTATGAATGATTGATATGAATGCATGCTAGGCACTTTTTAGGCATCCTCGCACAAGATGTTGAAATTGCGGTTTTACCGCTTGTAGAGATACTCGGAGATATGTCTATGGACCTAGAGGGGGGGTGAATAGGACCTTTTTAAAATTCTTTTCGCCTACTTATGCAATTCAACAAGTTTAAGCTAGGTAAGCAAGAACACCTTGGCTTCCAAGCCTTGGTGGGTCCAATCACAAGACTAGACAGAGATAAGCAATAACCAAACCTAGTCTAAGCATGCATAGGTAAGAAAATGATTCAACTATTTAAGCTACTAACCTATGCACCTTGTGTAGACTTATGAGATTGGATCAATGAGCTCAAGTCTACACAAGTAGTGAAGGTACATCTTGTGTGAGGATGCCTAAAAAGTGCCTAGCATGCATTCATATCAATCATTCATAATTAAGCAATTTAAACTAACAATGCAAAGATAGAATGTGCTCAAGAACAATCACAAACACAAGGATGTATAGTGGTTCGACTACGTGTCTACTCCTCTCCCGGTTCAAGTACTCAACCCCTTTGAGCACACCGGCATTCACTATCGGAGGTTTTAAATGAGGTTCACCTCTCAACCTTTACACGGAGGTTTTATCGGTTCACCTCTCAACCGTATCCGGAGTTTTAGACATAGGCTAACTCTCAACCTTATCGCACGTTTACTCCCGTGTCGGAGGCTCCCCCTTGGAGACTTAGTTTAGGCCCGGCTGACGGGCCAAGGAACGGCTAACGTCCCTAAGGCGAGTTGACAAACAAACTCTAAAATGGACTCTCAAATGAGACAACTTACTTGTCGGATGAGCCCCTTGTTTAGCGCCGGATTGGGTTGCTTGATCTCCGCTCTCCCGTGCTTCAATCAGCTTCCCTTTGCTCCCTCGATCGTGCCGCCGTTGCGTTGCCAATGCCTCAGCCACATTCGATCAAACACCTTGCATGCGATGCCTTGAAATGCCCAAGGTGCTAGGAGGATGGGTGAATCTCATACATGGGATGTGTAGGATGTTCCAACTAGGAGATTCACCTAGAGAGTCTTCTAGAGGTTTTGGACAAGGGATATACCTATGTGGATTAGAGTCACACCTCTAGATTTGAGAGAGGAATCAAGTCATCTCTTGATAGCATTTGAATGCCCATACTTGTGTTTGAAACACAAGGGATATGACTTGAAAAACCTCCTCTTTGAGGCCCCAAATGATGTACAAGTTAAGTGTGAAATGGGCTCTCAAAAACTTCTCTCCCTTTGCCCAAGAGTGGAGCCCCAAATATATAGAAAAAGGGCTCCAACGGTCATAAAACGGGCAGAAAACGGCCTGTCCCGACCTGTCCCGACCGGTCATGACCGGTCGGACACCCCTGCTGAATGTAGACATCAAATGCACAGGGACAATACACTGGCCGACCGGTCATGACCGGTCGGCCCCCCTTGCTGGCTGGTTTTGGATAACTAGGCCGACCGGTCATGACCGGTCGGCCACTTCTGCTGGCCTCTATGAATTGTAAAGGCCGACCGGTCATGACCGGTCGGCGTGCCTTTGAAAATGCAGCCAAGCTGCTAGCCGACCGGTCATGACCGGTCGGACCAGCCTGGGTCCCCTTCTCCTATTTTCTGATTTCATCTTTCTTCAGCAAGGAGATGAAGGCCAATGTTAGAGTGACCAAAAGGGACACCTAGGGCCTATCAATGATGCCTAAAGGGTTCTAATTATGGTCAAGGACATCAAAGAAACAAAGGGGATAGGTTTTGGTCGAGGTTAAGGCATCAAGGCATCTCATTTACCTAAATCTTCATTCTTGATGCGGCTGGACGTCTTGAGTCTTCGATCTTCGTCTTCTTTGGGCTCAACCGACTCTAGACAAACTGACGTAAGTGATTGACAAACAAGGTGCACTAGTATGCCACGGAAAAGTGCACTAACAATCTCCCCCTTTGTCAATTACTTACAAAAACTTAACCTACCAAAACAGATTACATGTTCAAGATATTACAATGATAATGAATAAATTACAAGACTCTTGACATGCCTAAACTAAGCTGCTCCGCTTCAGTTTGCTCCCCCACAACCTGTCAATCCCTGCATCACAAAACATAGCAAACTAGTTTTGGTGGGATTTGATCTTTCTCCCCCTTTTTGTTAGCAATTGACAAACTATTCTCTCCCCCTTAATGATATGCCAATAAGGTTAAGGTAAGAGAAGATAGTGTGTCGCAGTTATAACTATAAGCACATGCTAAAATGGAGAGTGTAGGGTGCATGAATCATTAACTCATGGAGCACGCTAAGAAACATGATTAACAGGAAGATATAACTATCTAAGCATAGGTTAATCATGCAACATTGGTCAAGGATATACATTTGCAATGAAAGCACAAAGGGCTTATAGCCCAATCAACCATCCTCCCCTATGGTATATCAAGACCAATACTAAGCAAAGATTAGCATAAAACTCAAGATGGTTAGCTAATCTAAGCAAGATGACAATCTAGCAAGCAAATGTATCAATAAAAGCAAAGCTAAATCATCAAAATTTGGACGAATGAGGCTTGAATCCTCTGATTTGCCCATATACACAGAAATGAGGCTGAAATCCTCAGTTTCACCAATAAAAGCATAATTAGCTACCTTCACTAATCATGATAAGTTTGAAAAGCCAAAGGGTAGCAAAATTCCTCATCACCCTCATAGAATATAGCATGAGGTGAGGGGTTGGAAACTCCTTCTCCTCCTAGAAAGGATAGCGGTTGGGATCCCCTCTTAGATAATCTGGTAGAGGGGTCGTGATGGAGGCCGAGAGAGCAAGATCTTTATGTTGGCTCTCATCATCAGATTCGGACTCCTCCGTATCATCCCAAGTAGCAGCCATTGCCTTTTTCCCTTTCGGTTTAGGCCCTTCCGGACATTCCGGGGCAATATGGCCGCGACGACCGCAACCGTAACAACGGACGGATGAAGGTATGGATGATTTTCCTGTACGTTTATCACCCTTCTTGTCCTTCTTGTCACGGCTATTCCCTCTATCAAATTTGAGGAATCTCTTGAATTTTTTGTTCAATTTTTCTTCCTCATCATCCTCATCATCGCTATCGTCCTCCGACTCACTTTGGATCTTCTTATGTTTGTGAGAGGACTTGAAGGCGATGTTTTTCCTTCTAGAGGGGGCTTTAAAGCCAAGCTCAAAGGTTTGTAGGGAACCTATGAGTTCTTCAACTTTCATAGTATTAAGATCCCTACACTCTTCAATGGTGGTGACTTTAGAAGAGAACCGTTCCGGAAGAGATCTCAGAATTTTCCTACAAAGCCTATGTTCCGGAACCGGATCACCTAAGCCCCACATGTCATTTGTGATTTTGTTCAGTTTGGTATAAAATTCAGTAAACGTTTCATCCTCCTCCATAGTGATATTTTCAAATAGAGTGGAGAGGCGCTGGAGTTTAGAATTTTTAACAACATTTGTTCCTTCATGGGTAACTTCCAGAATATCCCATGCTTGTTTACTGGTAGTGCAGTTTTGGATCCGACCAAATTCTTCTCTCGATACTGAACAAAATATAGCATTCAGGCCCTTGGCATTATTAATACGTTGAGCCTTTTCATGAGCAGTCCATAATGCCTTGTCTTTTGGCCTGATAACATCCGGCTCACCTTCCTTAGAGATAGTGACCGTTGGGGGTTCATATCCAAAATCAACCATATCCCTCACATCTGAATCAATGGATTCCAAGAAGATGCGCATTCGGGCTTTCCAGTATGGATAATTTGACCCATCAAAGAAAGGAGGCTTAGAGACGGATGAAGAGTCCTCTCTAGACATATTTTCAAGTTTCTCTTTAGGATCTACCTCTAGGCAATTAAGCCCTTAAAGAGGAACCATTCTCTGATACCAATTGAAATTGCGATTTTACCGCTTGTAGAGATACTCGGAGATATGTCTATGGACCTAGAGGGGGGGTGAATAGAACCTTTTTAAAATTCTTTTCGCCTACTTATGCAATTCAACAAGTTTAAGCTAGGTAAGCAAGAACACCTTGGCTTCCAAGCCTTGGTGGGTCCAATCACAAGACTAGCCAGAGATAAGCAATAACCAAACCTAGTCTAAGCATGCATAGGTAAGAAAATGATTCAACTATTTAAGCTACTAACCTATGCACCTTGTGTAGACTTATGAGATTGGATCAATGAGCTCAAGTCTACACAAGTAGTGAAGGTACATCTTGTGTGAGGATGCCTAAAAAGTGCCTAGCATGCATTCATATCAATCATTCATAATTAAGCAATTTAAACTAACAATGCAAAGATAGAATGTGCTCAAGAACAATCACAAACACAAGGATGTATAGTGGTTCGACTACATGTCTACTCCACTCCCGGTTCAAGTACTCAACCCCTTTGAGCACACCGGCATTCACTATCGGAGGTTTTAAATGAGGTTCACCTCTCAACCTTTACACGGAGGTTTTATCGGTTCACCTCTCAACCGTATCCGGAGTTTTAGACATAGGCTAACTCTCAACCTTATCGCACGTTTACTCCCGTGTCGGAGGCTCCCCCTTGGAGACTTAGTTTAGGCCCGGCTGACGGGCCAAGGAACGGCTAACGTCCCTAAGGCGAGTTGACAAACAAACTCTAAAATGGACTCTCAAATGAGACAACTTACTTGTCGGATGAGCCCCTTGTTTAGCGCCGGATTGGGTTGCTTGATCTCCGCTCTCCCGTGCTTCAATCAGCTTCCCTTTGCTCCCTCGATCGTGCCGCCGTTGCGTTGTCAATGCCTCAGCCACATTCGATCAAACACCTTGCATGCGATGCCTTGAAATGCCCAAGGTGCTAGGAGGATGGGTGAATCTCATACATGGGATGTGTAGGATGTTCCAACTAGGAGATTCACCTAGAGAGTCTTCTAGAGGTTTTGGACAAGGGATATACCTATGTGGATTAGAGTCACACCTCTAGATTTGAGAGAGGAATCAAGTCATCTCTTGATAGCATTTGAATGCCCATACTTGTGTTTGAAACACAAGGGATATGACTTGAAAAACCTCCTCTTTGAGGCCCCAAATGATGTACAAGTTAAGTGTGAAATGGGCTCTCAAAAACTTCTCTCCCTTTGCCCAAGAGTGGAGCCCCAAATATATAGAAAAAGGGCTCCAACGGTCATAAAACGGGCAGAAAACGGCCTGTCCCGACCTGTCCCGACCGGTCATGACCGGTCGGACACCCCTGTTGAATGTAGACATCAAATGCACAGGGACAATACACTGGCCGACCGGTCATGACCGGTCGGCCCCCCTTGCTGGCTGGTTTTGGATAACCAGGCCGACCGGTCATGACCGGTCGGCCACTTCTGCTGGCCTCTATGAATTGTAAAGGCCGACCGGTCATGACCGGTCGGCGTGCCTTTGAAAATGCAGCCAAGCTGCTGGCCGACCGGTCATGACCGGTCGGACCAGCCTGGGTCCCCTTCTCCTATTTTCTGATTTCATCTTTCTTCAGCAAGGAGATGAAGGCCAATGTTAGAGTGACCAAAAGGGACACCTAGGGCCTATCAATGATGCCTAAAGGGTTCTAATTATGGTCAAGGACATCAAAGAAACAAAGGGGATAGGTTTTGGTCGAGGTTAAGGCATCAAGGCATCTCATTTACCTAAATCTTCATTCTTGATGCGGTTGGACGTCTTGAGTCTTCGATCTTCGTCTTCTTTGGGCTCAACCGACTCTAGACAAACTGACGTAAGTGATTGACAAACAAGGTGCACTAGTATGCCACGGAAAAGTGCACTAACAGATGTACCTTCACTACTTGTGTAGACTTGAGCTCATTGATCCAATCTCATAAGTCTACACAAGGTGCATAGGTTAGTAGCTTAATTAGTTGAATCATTTTCTTACCTATGCATGCTTAGACTAGGTTTGGTTATTGCTTAACTCTTGCTAGTCTTGTGATTGGACCCACCAAGGCTTGGAAGCCAAGGTGTTCTTGCTTACCTAGCTTAAACTTGTTGAATTGCATAGTAGGCGAAAAGATTTTCAAAAAAAGTCCTATTCACCCCCCCTCTGGGTCCATAGACATATCTCCGAGTATCTCTACAAGCGGTAAAACCGCAATTTCAACGATGTGGCGACTCAGCTCAAGTCAATCCTTGCACAAATCTCAGTATGGGAGTTACTCTGCACATCTCGCATACACCGAGAAATGTTTGCCAAAACCTTGAACGATGCTCATGTCTCCTCCGATACGGCACCAGAGATGATAGCATTGATGATTGGACAGCTCCTGGCTCCACGCGCCATCACCTTCACCGATAATGAGTTACCACCAGAAGGGCGCGATCATGGGCGATCCCTCAACATAGCCTTGCGATATAAGGACCTCTGCGTCCCATTGGTCCTTGTCGATAACGGCTCAAGCTTAAATGTCTGCCCACTTAAGACTGCAGAACGTCTGGGAATCAGTCCTTCTTCATTCCGACCCAGCACCATATGTGTCAGAGCATTCGACAACACCCGCCGATCAGTGGAAGGGGAGGTTGACATAGAGGTACAGATAGGTCCGGAAGTCTCTACCATCACATTCCAAATTTTGGATATATCAGCCTCTTTCAACATGTTGCTTGGACGACCTTGGCTGCACAAGGTTGGAGCTGTGCCGTCAACCCTGCATCAACGAGTGAAATACATCTGTGGAAATCAAGTGATCTATATCCATGCAGAGAAGGAGCTCATCATTCCTTCCAATGCTGCTGCCACTGAACCAGACATCCCGGTCATCGATATCCAGCACTCTGAAGAAGACATCCCATTTCACAGTTTCGAATTCGAGACTGTGAACTCTATCGCCAATCCAGAACCGATAAGGGTGGACCGTGTTTTTTCACCGGCAAAGCGTTTGAGCATCAAATACCGAATGAAGAATCACTTCAAGTCCAGAAGGGTACCACTGATATATAACCAACGCAAATGGGGACTCGGATACAGGGCAATCTTCATGGACAAAAGAAGGAAGAAATTTCGGTGCTCACCCATCCAATTCGTCAAGCCAGGAGAACCTTGCAAAGATCCAGGAGGGAATCAACCAACTGCACTACACAAAGGCCTCCTGATGAGCCTAGTCTGGGCCACGTGGCCCCCCATTCGATGGGATCAGATTCTCGAACCATCTAAGCCTCTAGAAGAAGAAGGAAATGATGAAGACGAAGAAGGAAGTCAAATACAGCAGCTTCAGGACCAGATTACTCTGGTACCTGCTCCCAACCAGGGGCACAACCTGCCCACTTCAGCATTTATCAACCAGGGGTACAACCTGCCCACTTCAATCAGCCAGGGGCACCTCTTGCCCATCTCAACATCAATCAGCAAGGGGCATGACTCGCCCATATCAACATCATCAATCATCAGCCAGGGGCAGAAGCAGCCCATCCATTGGACCAAGAAAGGGAAATGGCCAGCCCTAGATTGGTCTGATGTCCAGATTCCAGACTTGTGTCTCACTGTGGAATCAGACGAACTGCAGTGCGAGGTAAGTGATCCGGGAGGGACTGAGTACGACTCAGATCCCGAACCTGACCAGCAAGAAATCATGGTCATTGGGCCAGATCATGATTCTTCGCCCGAATCATCAACCCCCACCTCTTCAGGGGAGGAAGTGTGGGGTCCTAAATGGTCATCTGTTCCCCTAACTTTTGAATCAGCCAAAGAGCCATCTGAGGGCTCTGGCTTCCAAAAAAAATGCCTATTTAAGCAGCAACCGGAACTTTGGAACAAGTTGGGCTCAATCATGGTCTGCAATGCCCACTTGTTCAAAGTCCCATGAATTTCGAAAATCCAAAAAAATCAAAAATTTTCAAAAGCCAAAAACATCTAGCATTTCCATTTCAGAAAAATCTCAAAAACCAAAAAACATTTCTTTTCCTGCATTCAATAGTGTGCCAAGTTCGTCTAAAGAGTCGCATGAGTTTGAAGTCGAATCATATGATTTTGACATCGAATTAGACTTCGAGCTCATGGGTCTGGACAAAGCTTGGGATGAGGAAGATGATGATCCTGCTCCCGAACTTGAGGATCTCCTCAAAAAGTTCGAATCCAAAGCCAATATTGTAGCCGATGATTTCGAGATAGTAAACTTGGGGACACCTGAGATCCCTAGGGAAGTACACATTGGAAAATCGTTGCCACCTGAGATGAAACAGAAAATGATAGAGTTCCTAACTCCAAGATTGTCCAACTTCGCATTCTCATATGAAGACATGCCGGGGCTCGATGAAGAGCTCGTTGTACACCATCTGCCAACCAAGGCAGATATGAAGCCAGTGAAGCAGAAACTTCGAAGAATGAAGCCAGAATGCGCCCTGAAAGTCCGAGATGAAGTCATCAAGCAATACAACGCGGGATTCTTAGTAGTCTCCAACTACCCTGAATGGCTCGCCAACATCGTACCAGTACCAAAGAAGGATGACAAGGTTCGAATGTGCATCGACTTCCAAGATCTCAACAAGGCCAGTCCTACAGACGACTTCCCTTTGCCACATATCGACACTCTGGTCAACAACACTGCTGGATACAAGGTCTTCTCATTCATGGACGGGTTCTCAGGTTACAATCAGATCAAGATGGCCGTCGAAGATCGCGAGAAGACATCGTTCATCACTCCTTGGGGAACCTTCTGTTACAGGGTAATGCCGTTCGGTCTGAAGAACGCAGGAGCAACATATCAGCGAGCAATGACAGCACTATTCCATGACATGATGAACAAAGAGCTTGAAGTATATGTGGACGACATGATCGTCAAATCTCGCACAACTGAAGGACACTTTGAAGATCTGAAGAAGTTATTCAACAGATTAGAAAAGTACAAGCTCTGTCTCAACCCTCAGAAATGTGTCTTCGGTGCAATGGGAGGTAAGCTCCTCGGCTTTATGGTGAGCGAGGATGGCATCAGGGTCGACGAGACCAAAACCAGAGCAATCATCGAGATGCCCCCTCCTAGAATAGAGATAGAAATCCGTGGCTTCCTCGGCAGAATTCAATACATCAGTCGCTTCATCGCACAGCTCACACCTATTTGTGAGCCCATTTTCAAGCTCCTTCGGAAGAATGTTCCAAAAGAATGGAATGATGATTGCCAAGTCGCCTTCGATCGCATCAAGAAATATCTCATGAATCCTCCAGTCCTAGTGCCACCTGTTCACTCCCCAAGTGTAGGGTTGCGAAGTAGTAATAATTCGGAAAGACCGAGTATCGTTCCCACAGAGATTTATGAATGGGTATTCTCAGATTTTGTCTAAAACAACTAGTAATTAAGATCCTATTAAGAACGAAAGCTGGAAAACAATGAATTGAGTTTAAACAGTGAATTGTTAAGGTAATTTCAATCTAAAAAGGCACTAGAGCGCCAAGGATCCACTTTTGATAAGTTTCAATGCATCAACACAACTAGGTCTCTCATAACTCAATCGGAATCGAATTCATATCTCTATCCGATCGGAATATAGAGCGGTTCAATCAGCAATTATTTAAAACAGTTGCTCATTCATTGATTCGATTCCCACAACCATGCTCAGGCCTTGGGCACACTCAATTGTGTAGGCCAAGCCTCTTTCCAATCTAGTTGAGATTCATAATCATAGCTTTCACCAAATCCTGTCACTAGACCTGATTACAACTCATGATTAGAACTCTAATTAAGTTAAAATCAATCAATAAACAACTATTCCATATTATATAACAAAAGATAAGAACTTTAGTTGAATGAGTTCCCACATGAAAATCAGGCCATTGCATACAAGGCAATCAAAGCGTCTACCATGCCCGGAGTCGATGGTAGATCAATGAACTACACAAGCATAAACAATGCTCAAAAGCTAAGATACTAAGTTAGGATCACTAAGAATCACATGAGCCCGGAGTCATCAAGAGATCAAAGTAAAAACCAACATAGTACTTGATTCAAACTCATATTGAACTAAAATTCATCAATTAAAACATAAAAGGAAACCTAGGTTGCATCAATCCATCAAAAACGAATCAAAAGCTTCACCTCTTAGCCCTAGCTAAGAGGTTTTAGTTCATCTCTAACATCCTTGAACTAGAAGCCTCTAAAAACATAAAAAATAACTAAAACAAGAAGAAAACTAGAAATCCGAAGTAGAATCCGTCTCCTGAGCAATCCCCACGTCTTAGCCTCCTTTGGTATGAAGAGAAGAAGTCCTTTTATAGCTTGGAGGAGTCCAATACACAAGAAAGTTCCAGAAATTGCGTAATCTTACGCTATTGCGTAGAAAATCCCGGAGATCCAAAATAGAAACAACCCGTTTACTCATGGCCGACCGGTCACGACCGGTCGGACCTCATTTGGAATGTGTCTAGCAACCATGCCCGACCGGTCAAGACCGGTCGGACGTCTTCAGCTTGGTTCCAGCAACTATAACCGACCGGTCAAGACCAGTCGGTCTGGGCAGTCAGTGTGTCTTCTTGGCAATGGATGAGTGGCCGACCGGTCTTGACCGGTCTTGGCCATTTTCTTCTTTCTTTCTTTCTTTCTTTCTTCTTTCCTCTTCTCTCCTTGCTTTCTTCTCTTTGATCTTCCTTCAATACTTCAGCTAATGATCTTCAATGCTCGTAAGGAGCTACATTTAGCCTTCAATTGGTGGCATCTCCATCTTGTTCCTACAATCACAAATCACGCCTTAGAATAGTCCTTTAAACGTGTAAACCGTGCATAATGAGTGATGAATTGGGGTTAGAATATGCACAATTATGAGCTCAACACCACCCACTCCTGGACGACCATTATTGTTATACATCTCGGTAGCAGCAGAAGCCATTGGCTGTGTCCTTGGCCAGCACGACGAGACCGGGAAGAAGGAACAAGCAATATACTATTTGAGTCGAAAGTTCACCGACTACGAGACCAGGTATTCCCCGATCGAGAAGACCTGCCTCGCCCTAGTATGGGCAACTCAGCGACTCCGTCAATACATGATTGCATTCCCTATTCTCCTCCTCGCTCACATGGATCCGCTCAAGTACCTATTCGAGAAACCGGCACTCACTGGAAGGATAGCTAAATGGCAGCTACTCCTGTCTGAGTTCGACATCACCTATGTCACTCAGAAGGCAATCAAGGGGCAGGCCCTCGCTCCCTCCTAGATTATCAACCCCTCAAGACATTCTTCCCTGATGAAGATCTCTTGCTTATCGAAGGCGAAGAAAAGAAGAAGAAAGATGAGTGGACGTTATTCTTCGACGGCGCAGCAAATTCTAAAGGGAGTGGTATTGGAGCAATCCTCTACTCTCCAGATGATGTCCCTATTCCTATCTCAAGACGCATAGCATTCGAGTGCACCAACAACATGGCAGAGTACGAAGCATGCATCGCTGGCTTAAGGGAAGCCATAATCTTGGGCGTCAAGAAGCTACGAGTATTTGGAGACTCACAGCTTATCATCAATCAGACCAATGGCGAATGGAAAACCAAGGACGAGAAGTTGATACCCTATCATGTGTATCTTGACAATCTGATCGAGGAGTTCAAAGAAATCACCTTCTCATACATGCCCAGAGCCAAGAGCCAGTTTGCAGATGCTCTCGCCATACTTGCATCAATGCTCGAGATACCAAAAAGAGCTTCAGAATGGGAGCTCACAGTCGAAATTCAAGAAGAGCCTGCTTTCTTCCTGCAAATAGAAGAAGCCGAAGCTGTCCCTGACAAACCCTGGTATGCCGACATCAAAAAATATCTCGAAACCCAGGAGTATCCAGAGTCAGCAACAGCAACAGATCGCCGAACCATTCAGCGTTTGGCCGACCAGTTCACCATCAGTGGCGAAGTTCTTTACAAGCGATCCTATAATCACATCCTCCTTCGATGCGTCGATGAAACAGAAGCTGCAAAGATCATGGGAGAAATACACGAAGGAATCTGTGGCCCACACATGAACGGGCACATGATGGCAAAGAAGATTCTACGACTTGGCTACTATTGGCTCACCATGGAGACGGACTGTTGCCATCACGTCAGAAAATGCTTCAAGTGTCAAGAGCATGCGAATCAAATCCATGCCCCCTCATCAGAGTTATACAACCTGACCACTCCCTGGCCCTTCTCCATGTGGGGACTCAACATTATCGGCAAAATCAGTCCCAAAGCATCAAACGGTCATGAGTACATACTTGTGGCAGTCGACTACTTCACCAAGTGGGTAGAGGCAGCTTCCTACACCACAATTGCAGCATCTCAGGTGATCAAATTCATGAAGAACAACATCATATGCCGGTATGGAATCCTTAATGCCATCATCACAGATAATGGGACCCCGTTTGTCAATAAGAAGATGGATGACTTCCTCAGCAAATTCAAGATTCAACGTCATCGATCAAGCCCCTACCGTCCTCAGATGAATGGTGGGGTAGAAGCCGCAAACAAGACAATCGTCAGGATACTCGAGAAGATGGTCGTGACCTATCGAGATTGATCGGATATGCTCCCATATGCACTTTGGGCTTATCGAACGTCTATACGGTCTGCTACGGGCGTTACTCCTTTCGAGCTTACTTATGGAATGGAAGCAGTTCTACCAGTCGAGGTGGAAATACCATCACTACGAGTGTTACTAGAAAGCGGAGTGGAAGAAGGAGAATGGCAACGGGCCAGATTCGATCAGTTGCAGCTAGCAGATGAAAAGCGCATGCGTGCACTAAGTCATTCACAGTGCTATCAGAAAAGGATCGCTCGGGCTTACAACAAGAGAGTCCGAAAAAGAAGTTTCAAGGTAGGCGACATGGTCATGAAGAAGATTCTACCGTCGCACCTTCCGGATCCCAGAGGAAAGTTCAAACCCTCGTGGGACGGGCCACTGATCATCAGAGAAGTACTTTCCGTAGGCGCCCTCAGACTCACCAGCATGAGAGGGGTGGATCTTCCTAAGCCAACCAACGCCGACAACGTGAAGATCTTTCACGGGTAAGCCATTCTGACCTTATCAAGAGTTACTTTAATAGAGCTGAAGTCAAGAGGTCAAAGCTAAGACCTCTGAGAAATCATTTCCGTCCACCAACAAGTGTTTCAAATAAGGGGATTCAAAAAGAGAAAAATACAAAAGGGGGGGGGGGGGGGGGGGAAATACAAAAAAAAGAGGGAGAAAAAGGATACAAAAAAAAAAGAAAAAAAAGGGGAAAGAAAAAGAAAAAGGGAAGCCAAAGCAAGGCACCCAAGGAAAAAATCAACCCAAGAAGAAACACAGTCATCCATCCATTCATCTCAGAAGGGTCTTTAGCTAAGACCGATAGCTCTATCATCGTAACCTAGGATAAGGGCTGAAAGACTGCCATCGGCCGGCAACGACGGATTCCCGACCTCTAGCCGCCGCAGTTATCCAAAGATCCAGAAAAAAAATAAAAAAAAGAGAAAAAAGAAAATGGGTGCCTAAACAAAGAGGGCGGAGTGAAAACCTGGAAGGGCGCTCCGAGTAAAAACAATGGGCATACAGCGGACTCGGTGAAAACCCGAAAGGGCGCCGAGGGTAAAAATAGCATAGCTGTCAAGGGGCAGGCAAGATCAAACACCGGGGACGTGGTGAAAACCCGAAAGGGCGCCACGGGCAAAAATGACAGGAAAAAGCCGGCTGTAGTGAAAACTCGAAAGAGCGCTACAGGCAAAAATGGCCCAAATAAAAAAAAGAAAAAAAATGAAAAGTGCAGGTACCAAGAAATCAGACAGTTCAGAGCGGTTCAAGCAGTTACAGTTCAAGAACAAGAAGAAGTGCAGTCAGGAACGAAGAGCTCTGCAAATTCTGACAATCTCAAGAAGTAATAGTTTCCATTGCCTACACCTCTAGGGAACCAAAGGATCACACAAGTCAAATCTCGAGACATCGGTCAAAGCATTGACCGAGCCCCAGTTCTGATTCCTATATCGCGACATAAAAATCCAGACACACACTCACAAGACAACTTATGGCACAGTAGATTTTCAAACAGTTTTCTCTTTTCAATTAAATGCATCATATTTCTTTTACACATACCATGGCATCTTTTTCAAAAAATACAAAAAATGCATCATCATCAATCATATATGCAAAAAGGAATGTGCAGGTGGCCAACACAATCAATCTCTACCCTCCTCCTCGGCCACATCAGGTAAGTCCTCTGACTCATAAAAAGATAGCCTCGCTCTCAACCTGCTCACCTCCATACGCAGGTAATGCGCCTCATCGCGCTCAAGGGTACGGATCGCTGTCTCCTCGTCAGACAACCTCTGATCGGCATCCAATCTCCTCGACATCATCTCACAATGATACCGAAGTGCAGAGATCTCAGACAGCAGATGGCCATGAGTGGCCAAAAGGAAGCAAGGATCAATGAATGGGCGCTCCTCAAAAGGTTCATATGAACCAGATGAAGAGCCAGCATCTCCAAGGATATCCTGCTCATCCTCATCAGCAGTCTGGTGCCAGCAAGGGATACGTTGATACAAAGACTGCTCAGTAACCCAGTACTGATATGGGGCGGTCGCCATCGAAAAAGTCCGCAGCTCAAAACCCAGCAAATCAGCAGTCAAGTAGCTCGCCCAAGAACAATCAATCCGGGTCCTGAAGTCAGAGGACCTAGATGGAAGCACTCGACGCCCGATACCCGTGAAAGTGAAAAGCGGAACATCCTGCTCATACCCAAACTGCCGCAGGAACCGAATGGGATGATAAGAAAAGTAAGATCGAAAGCCTACCAACATCAGAGAAAGGCGGTGCGCATCACAAAGCACTGGAGGAAGTGAAAGCCAAGATGACTCCCAACGAATGTTCCAGTCACGAAGTTCAGAAACATCCTGCGATACAAGGGCTCGCTCATCCTAGCTGTATGCGGAAGAAACTCCATAATGTACCGCATAAGGTCTGGGCGACGGGTGTCAGGAAATGATACAGGAATAGTCAAAGAAAGACGCTCCCATAGCCAGACCTGGTCACAAAAAGGAAAAGAAGTTCAGCTAGAGCAAAGCAATTCCTAACAAAGCAAGAAGAAAAAAGGTGTAGAAAAGATACCTGAAGAAAGGTACAGCAGCCGCGAAGGACACGAGTGCGGCCCAGGGCGCAGTCAGTCAGCCCATTGAACAGCTCGGCCAAGATAAGAGAAATGATCCCCTGCCGACGGATAGCTCGGCTCATCACCTCAAAAAGCAGAGGAGTCTGGGACCTGCGCCATCCCGAGAACAGCACCTCAGCTATCAATCAGAACATCAGTGCGTTCCGAGCAAAGGTAGAATCGGCCACACTCCGAAGACCCGAAAAAAGGTCATATAGCAAGTCCAAAGAGAACACTATAGCATCCTGGCCGGCAGCTGCAGGCCGAACAAGATAGGGGATCCCGAACCAGTTCTGCGGTGTAGCAGTCTTCGGCGACGTCTTCGGCGAGAAATACTGAGTATAATCCCAGGGCAGGCCTGTCAAGCGTGCAAGCTCCTCCAAAGAAGGCCCCATCTCCATATCATTGAACGCAAACAAGTTCAACGAAGGGACCCAGTCAATCAAGGCAGCTCCAAGCATCCTCCAATCAATATCAACTCTAGCCATATGGATCAGACTGTCAAAGCCATAAGACTCCAAATCTCGAATCTCACAAGCTGACAAGCTATCAAGCCAAGCAAGCAGTCGTGGCGAGCAAGAAGGACGAGGAAGCAGCGACAAGTCCTCACTGGTACCCCCTCCAGAACAAAAGGCCCAGCAATCAATGACAGCTCATCGAGGATCGGAAGGTCAACGGGCGAAGGAGAAGGAAAAGCTGGAACCTCTGCAGACTCGACAGCCCCTGACCTGCCCTCAGTAACGGCTATGTCTGATATAGTCGCATCACTATCTGAAACTGTCATAACCTCAGCCGCATGAGAAGACTCGCCCACCTCATGAACGGAGTGCGCAAAAGACCGACGATCAGGAGAAGGACGATACTCCCCATCAAAAGGACTATCAGCAAAGATCACACCGCACATCGTGGCATCCTAACTAATCTGACCGTCGAAAAATGCATCTGAACCATCAAGAAGGGTCCCGGCAACCCCGATCGAAGAATCAATAGTCAGATCTGGACCTGCGGCCCTCTCCAGTAGGAAATCATGAATCCAGTCATCCTGGCCGATCAAAGGGATCATCGAGGCATCCACACCATCCATCATCAGCGGGACATCATTAATGACCACATCAAGTACACCCAAACAAGTATGCCGCACATCTCGGCCCTCATCAAGAGCATCCAAACCGTCAAAGGTATCATCTGAACCATCCATACCATCCAAGCATGAGATCAGCCCATCTATGTCCATCATACCCCCATCACCACCATCCATCACATCATCCATGTGGCCCACACTCAAGGGATGCATAGCCTCACCTATGTCCCATCTACCCATCCCATCCATACCATCCATTTCTCCCATAATGAGGGGCCCATTCAAATCTGAAATTCCAGCCATCCCACCATTAATGGAGCTACTCAAAGCTCCACCAACCACCATCCCTAACCCCTCATCAATACCCCCACTTAATGCTCCATCTCCACCATTAATCAAAGATACCTCACCATCTTTAAAGCCTTCAACACTTTCTGAAGTATGGGACCCACCATGGACAGCCCCCGCAGCCCTTAAATCTCCACCATCCATTGCCCAAGAAAGGACAAAGCAAGATGAGGACAAGATGAGGAGGAAAGAGGAGACAAAGGGAAGATTCATGGTTGAAGTCGAACCTGGACGTACAGAGCAGGTGGAGATAAGAACAGGGGACAGCAGGGAATGTCCGAACCTGAGCCAGCCCAGGCCGCTTAAGAGGCGAGCCCTAGGCGGCCTGCTCTGGGCCGCCCGTACGGACACGCTCCCTCTCTCTCCGCGGGATTGGCTCCAGGGTTCTTGGTAGGTGAGGCTGACAGTCCACGTCAGCAGATGGCACCCCGTGGGCCGCCCAAGGCTCCGGTCCACTCCAGATTTCGATTGAGGCTGATCAAGATCATATAAAAGGTGCCCCACCGGTCCAATCACAAAGCAATGCAGCCAGAACATGGCTGACCAAGTCAAAGAGAAGGACAGGTGATCAGGTGGGGGCCACAAGCAATCCAAGTCATTCAAAGGCTAAATTATCAGGATTCAAACCATTGGAAAGCTTACACAAGTCATGGAGCAGCAAGATCAAAGGTTCAATCATCAAAAGAAGGGCCAGAATCCAAGATCTAATCATCAAATGGGCCCACAAGGCCTAAACAAGCAATCTGAACCGTTCAAGTCATCGTCCATGCAGTTAAGAAGTCTCATCTTTCGCAAATCATTAAGGAACAAGTCAAAGGTCAAAGCATCCAGACATCATCAAGGAATTTGAGACAAGTCAAGGATCGTATATTCATTCAGAAGATTTTACAAAAGAAGGTAAAAACCAAAAGAAGAAGGTCATCCATCAAGTAAGCTGACTACAAAAGCAAGCTACAAGTCGCCAACATAGTCATCATCATCCCTCCTCTCGTCCCGCTCCCGACGATAAAGATCCATAAGGAGCAGTCATCGATCCTCCAGCATACCTGCGACGACCCCCTGGAACATAAAGCGAAGGAAGCAGAGGCCCCTGGCTGTACAGCAAATACCACTCATCATAGTCACGATCCGGGATCGTGAAGCGAAATCCGGGCTGGCCCACGAGAGCCTCAGCTCTCTCACCAGCTGGGATCCGAGCAGCTGGAGGAGGTGCAGAACAAGGGACCCGAGCCACCCCAGTGACTTGCCGAAGCAACCTCTCCCCCAGATACCACTGAAAAGACTCAGCGTCGGAAAGCATGATACGGAGACATGAAGCATCATATGCCTCCACACGCTGGGGGGTATAATAGAGAGGAAAGCTGGCATACGGCATCCGAGCGAGCTGCAGCAAATGAGGTCACCACGATCAATTACAGTACAGCACGAGGGGTAGGGAGAGCAAGATACTTACGTCCTCAACAGTCAACCCGTCTATGTCAGCACGCCAATTGTCCCCAGAAACTCGGGAGTTCCGCTGACGGTTTTACTGATGCCAGTACATGTGGCGATACAGAGAGGGTTCAACATCGTCTCGCATCCTCGGCGCGAGATGGGGAAAATGGTCATAAAAGCAGGTCTGGGCAAAAGCACATCCAATGATCAGAGAGAGAAAGAATGCAAATGGCTTCAAGAAAGGTGAAAGAAGAGATACCTCAACGACAGGCCAGAAACCTGTGAAGGACCGGCTATGCCGACAGGTCTTGTCCAGACCTTGGAAGATATGGGTCAAGATAGCCCCGTTCCAGTTATAGGGATGATGAAGATCCTCGACTAAACGAAGAAATTTAGGATCAACCCTCTCATTTGCGTGGTAGAAAAGGAAGGACCCGAAGGCATAAGTGATCATGGCCCGTGCTTTGTGGAGGGCCTTTCGCTCGGTGGTGGGGATGACGGAGCAAAAGTATTGTAGAACCATCGCATCTTCACTTGATGGCCTTGGAATTCACCCTCGAGTGGGATATCACCGACGAGCCGTAGCCAGTCAGTGGAAGTGAGGGGAGCCAGAGAGCTGACTGGAGGAACAACTGTCCCATTAAATGGAAAGCCTACTTGCATATAAATGTCCAAGGGGGTTATTCCCCATTCACCACAAGGGAGCTAGAAGGTGTGGGTCTCATCCCGCCACCTCTCGCAAAGGGCCGCGAGCATCATGCGGTTAGCATCGTTATTACGGAAACGTAAGGTGAGGAGGCCAGCAAAAGGAGTACCATCCACTACTCGTTCAAGCAAGGGCTGTGGATCCTTCACCCAGTTGTCCCAGCGATCCCTGGTACCTCGACCCTTGATAGCGGGAAGAGGTTGATGCTCCATATCTAAGGAACACATGTGGTCCCCTCGGTGGACGATGAAGGCAGGATCATCTTCATCAATCACTCGGCGACCTCTGGTACCATCCGCCATTGAATCCTACAAGCTTGGCAAGGTAAGTCCCTATCCCTTACCCGTTAAAATCCAAATCACCATCCAGGAAACCCATGGGATTGGACTCACACTCAAAGGCAAGATCTAAAGTCCAACTCCATGTGTTACCTAGGATATGTGTTGGGCCCATTGAAAAAAGCAAGGCCCACCTTAAAGAAGGTTACTTGGCATGCCTTAGGCAAGAAAAGTCCGTCATTCAAGGACACATTTTGGACAACAAATACACTCAAGTGCCATGGGAACAACAAAGGATAGGAATCCTACTTCACATAAGAAGTCCCTTTTCAAAGTCCATATGTGGCCAAGGATTGGTCCACTTTTATGCCAAGGCCATGATTCTCATTTAAGGTGTTTCCACCTTTTTACACATGTACATGGACAAGTGGAGAATAGGGGGGAAATGGGCTCCCAAGAGCAACCTAAATGCCTCACCTCAATGGATTGAAGGGAGCACATAGCCCACTTGAAGAACATGAGGACCCATTCATGGGTTAACCATGGGCAGCCCTATGTGCACCATCTTGATGAAAGTTTTGACCATGAGAATACAACATGGCGGTCTACCCACAAACACATGAATCAAAGAAGCTAATGGTAGAAAGACGATGCACATAGCCCACATGAAGAACCAAGTTGAAAATGCCCATGTAAGGGTAAGTTTGGGCAACTTATGTGCACCAATTTCTTTACCAAAAAGGGAGACCATTTGAGCACAAAAGGGCATGGCTTGATGGGTCACCCAACCATCATGAAAATGGATAAGAAAGGTACACATAGCCCACTTGAAGACCAAAATCCAAAATGTCCCAAAGCATGGGACAAAAATGGGCAACTTATGGGTATCATTCTTTCTCACAAATTGAAGAAGAAATCACTCATACTTGAGAATGATGGTGGATGACCCACCAAGCCCCCAAAGAAAAGATCAAGGAGCCATGGTTGTATGGATAGCTCACTTGAGGATCATCCATTTGAGGTTGATAACATTAAAGGAAAACTCTTGAGAACCACATTCCTACCATAAGGAAAAACCATTTAAACTTAGTGAGATTGTTGGAACAACTCACTCATGGGACTTGTAGATGATCAAGTAACTCAAGTCCTCCATCCATCAAAAGAAAAGAGCATGAAAAGAAAAAGCCTACATGGACAAAGTGTAGTGGTGCACACATGGTCCAAAGAAATCCAAGCTCCAATGAAGGCCCAAAAGCCCATCCACATGAAAAACTCCAAGGAGCCCACCACACTTTGTACAAGGATGTACATCATAATCAAGAAATGGTGGAAGATTTGGGCTACTTGTCCATAAAGGCCCAACTAGGAAATCTAACCCACTTGAGATCCAAATGAAAAATGGGCTAGTCATCTTGGTCCATACATATGTGAAGAAAGATGGGGTCACCCAAAGTGAGCCCCATGAACCCAAACTTGAAATGGGCCCTACCATGCCCATGGGCCCAAAATCTTGAAAAGAAGATGGAAAAGAAAAGAGAGCTCCAAAGGAAATGACAAGGGCAAGAAAGCATGAGGGAGCCCAAAATGAAGCATTGGGCCCACCAAATACACCAAGGGCCATGACTTCACTTTGAGCCCATTTGATACATAGGAAAAGATAGAGTATTTTGCCATGCACACTTGATGACATGGCAAAATCACCCTTTACATACACATGAAGGGAGTGTGAAAAGAAGAAAGAAAAAATGAAGTTGAGAGCTTGCAATGTCCTTCTCCATGCACCACCTTTGAAAAAGACTTGAGATCTAGAAAATGGCCAAAAACACTTGGGCCCACCCTCACTCTTTTTGGAATAGCTACATGGAAAAAGAAAAGAGTCATGAGAAGAGATAATGAAGAAGGAAAAGGACAAGAAAGGAAAAGGGAGTGGTTCATACCTTTACCACTCACCAAAGAGGGACCACCTTGCTGTCCCAAAACTTCTCTAAGGCCCACCACTTGAAAAGAGCAAAGGACCACCAAAGAAGAGAAAGAAAACTTGAAAAAAGAGAGAGTATGAGAGAGAAAAGAGAGAGATTGCACGTTGAAGGGGGCAAGGGTGCCCCATGTTATATAGAAAAGGGGAGGGCACCCTTTTACCCAGCCCACCGAAGAAACCGGGGTTTAGAGACCGTCCGGGCGGCCCATAGGATGCCGTCCTACCCCCTACCTAGGTGAAACGACTTCTCCTCCCCTCTCCTTGGGAAGAACTCCTCCTTGGGAAGGGTGGTTGCAAGTGAATCTTGTACCTCCATGTAAGAATGAAGTGATGGAAGAGAATGGTGAGAAAAAAGAAGAGATCTCACCAAAATCTCATCTTGTGAGAAATTGGGGAGAAATTGGCTTGATGATGTGGAAAAGTTCCATGGAATCTTCAAGGAAAGAAAGAAAAAGATTGACTTGGTCAAACAGTAATCTCAACCATCCAGGGGTATGACCTGATGATCCGAACCATTCCAAGAAGAGTTCCCGTAGTCTCCAACCTGGATTGCTACTCTCTTGTACAGTTTTTTTTTTTTTTTTTGTCCGAAGACCTTAAACTACGTCGGGATCAAGATCCCGAGGGACTTTTTCATAAAAACCGGTAGCAGTCTGGATCGTCGGATCAAGATCCGCTGATACCGGATATTTTCCAAAAAAGAACAAAAATAGGTTTTCCCTGTCATGTACAGTTTTTTGTCCGAAGACCTTAAACTACGTCGGGATCAACATCCCGAGAGATTTTTAATAAAAACCAGCATCGATCCCAGCCTTTCGGGCCAAGATCTGATGATCTGGATCATTTCGAAAAACAAAAAAATATATTACCAGCCCCTCTTTTAAAGTTTTGGGTCCGAAGACCTTAAACTACGTCGGGATCGACATCCCAAGAGATTTTTAATAAAAACCAGCATCGATCTCAGCCGTTCAGGCCAAGATCTGATGATCTGGATTATTTCGAAAAAAAATGTGTTTGCCCTCTCTTGTACAATTTTTTTTTATCCGAAGACCTTAAACTACATCGGGATCGACATCCCGAGAGATTTTCAATAAAAACCGGCATCGGTCTTGATTGCTCGAAACAAGATTCGACGACACCGGATACTTTCAAAAAATCACAAAAAAAATATACATTTCCAGCACTCTTTTGTACAGTTTCATGATCCGAAGACCTTAAACTACACTGGGATTAATTTCTCGGGGGACCTTTCTCGCTTTCAACCAAAAACCGACATCAGCCTTGATCAAGGTCTGATAACCCAGATCATTTCCAAAAATACCAAAAAGATTTCAAGCTTTCCATAAAAACCAGCATCAACCTCGATTACTCGAGTTGAAATCTGGAACTTTTTCAAAAATACAAAAAATAAAAAAATAAAAAAAAATAAAAATTTCACCATCAATTTCAACTGCACAAATTCATCTCCAGCGGTCCGAAGACCTAAAACTATACTGGGATTAACTTCTCGGGGGCTTTCTTTCCTAAACCTGTTCCGGACATGGCTGACACTTGATCGTACGGGTGTCCGAAATCTTTTAAAATAGGTGAAGGCTGAGGCGGGCAGAACTCTGCAACCCTGTTCGTGTTGAACGCACCGTGATAGCTAACCTTGATTTGGAAGTCGCTGTTGAATCTGACGGATGTTCCCTGTTCCTAAAACTCATGAAGGGGATTAAGGCTGTTGGGAGGTGGAGCGCACCCTCACAGAATTGTGAGCAACGTAAGGCCCCAAACTGGATTGACTAAGGGAAATGTGAGGATGTGGCTCATTTTGTGGCCGAAGGAGTCCGTCGGACGATACGTGGTCTATGTGCATTGCACATGAGGAACAGGCAACTTTGTGGGTGTGTTGACTGAAAACCCTCAAAATCCCCTCATCCGAAGATGTAAAACTACGGCACTTAACTGTGTGAGACTCGTCTTACTCGCTGACGTAAAATGGATCGGGTGCCTTACCAGCAGTAGAAGCTAGAAGTGGATGAAAATTCCATACTTTTCCCTGCATTTCATAAAAATCACAAAAACACAAAAACATTGCAAAATCACCTTTTCAAAAATCACAAAAATATTTCCCTTGCTTTCAAATCAAATATTTGCAAAAACCACAAAAAATGATTTCCTTGCTTTCAAGAAAATTTTCAAAAAAATCACAAAAATATTTCCTTTGTTTTCAATAAACCGATCTCTATCCCGACCACTCAGGTAAAGATTCGGACCACATATTTACAAAAATCACAAAAATTGTCAGTATCCCCAGCACTACACTTCAGGAGTCTTGCACTCCGCTCACTTCACAGTTTGGGATGACGAATCCGATCGCCCGCAAATTGGAATCTTGACCAAAATAGGCAACCAAATACCATCTCAATTGCATTTATGCCCAGAAGAACATCTTGAAGTCGGATAACATCCTCGTACATTCTCATTAGCAAAGAAACAGCATCTTGGGACGATGGACCTGATCGATCACGGGTCGGGATCTTGACCAACCCGCTGACCAAACATCCGCATTAAAAAGAAAATCCCCAGGGAGAACAACCCTGCAAGCAATAAGCTCAAAATTCTCTACATCTCCAGTAAAAGCAAAATCATCAAACTGAAAGAGAATGAGCCAAGCCATGCATTCATCATGCATCTCCATGCATCAGCATCCATCGCATCAATCATCATGTTTACCTGCTTTCAAAATAAAAGTCGGTTAGCCAAAGACCCCACAGGCATCCCTAGTGGAGGCGCATGCAAACCAGATTTCCATTTCAAAAAGATAAAAAAATATTTCTATTTGCAAATAAAAACCCCATGGAGTATCACTCCCCAGAGTGGGTATCTTTTCAAAAATCCAAAAATATTTTCTCAGTAGAGCGTTCTGCCTCCAAAACACCAGGAGATCTTCCATATCTCTGGGTAGGAGCCGACGCAAAAATCAAATAAGATCCGATGTCTCGCGGTTTCCCCGGGGACCATCGGATCCAATGCACTCAAAGTACGGTCGAACTGAACTCCAGTGTCAGTGCGGTCGTACCACATGCCAAGATACAAAAAAGATGAAAAGCCAAAAGGCTCGGTCAAAGAAACCATTTGAATAGGTGGAAACGATGAATTGTAACCCAAGTATCAAAATCAGTTGATTGGGTGGAAAGAGTTCACCCGCACATACCTAGGCGTGGATGCCTAAAGTACCTTGACTGAGTCCAAGTCGGCGTAGTAGAATCCCGTAAGACTATCTGACGCAGGGCGTCTAACCACTTTGACAGTCAAGCGAAACAAGTACTCCTGGAGTGATCTGGGAAAACATCAAACATCACACAATCAGTCTCAGGGTCAGCACCCTCGTAAGACTAGCTACGCAGAGGCTCTGCTGTACCTTTCCGATGTTAGTACCGATCGGGAATGGAAGGGTTGCGATTCGGTACCCAGGTTGCAGCAAACTGCAGGGACAATCGCAACTTTTTCTCCAAACTCCCGCGGTATGTGCAAGTTATCAATCTCCAGACAATCAACTGACTCAGATACAAAGGACAACAAAGATTCCAGACCACAATTGAGGAAAGAATGAATTGCAAACCAAGCATCAAAACTAGCAGGTCGGGTGGAAAGAGTCCACCCCACATACCTAGGCATGGATGCCTGAAGTACCTTGACTGAGTCCAAGTCGGCGTAGTAGAATCCCGTAAGACTATCTGACGCAGGGCGTCTAACCACTTTGACAGTCAAGCGAAACAAGTACTCCTGGAGTGATCCGAGAAAACATCGAACATGCAATCAATCACAGGGTCAGTAACCTCGTAAGACTAGCGACGCAGAGGCTCTGCTGTACCTTTCCGATGTTAGTACCGATCGGGAATGGAAGGGTTGTGATTGGGTACCCAGGTTGCAGCAAACTGCAGGGACAATCGCAACGTTTTCTCCAAACTTCCGCGGTATGTGCGAGTGATTGATTTCCAGACGATCAACTGGCACAGATGTAAAGGCAAGCAAAGATTTCAGACCATGATCTATGAATGACCGGGTCAGAAGTGGGGTGTCCACTCGCTTTGGCATTCGGTTGCACGCAACCTCTGCCAAAGAGGGGCATCTGTAGACACCCCACCTTTGGCTACACTGTTGGTAGAGATAGCTGGATGAATGGAGGACCATACCCCCAAATCCCAAGTCCAAACTCAGCCAAACTCACCCTTGTAAGCCCCATTCCATAGCCCAGTTCAAGCCTGAACCCAGTCAACCCAGTCCTAAACATCACCCTGAAAAACCCCCCATAAGAAAAGCCAGTCAAAAAATCCTAAAAAAGTCAAACTCACTGAGTCAACCCGTTGAGTCAAAACACCGAGTCAACCCGTCGAGTCAACCCGCTGAGTCAAATCACCAAGTCGACCCGCTGAGTCAACTCACTGAGTCAACCCACCGAGCCAAACAGCAGCCCCGAGGGAGCGACCGTACCTCGCTGGAAATCGAGGAACGGCCGTACGCCGCCCAAAAATATTTACGAGCTCTGCCACTGCCCGCTGCTATAAATACCCCCCTCCCCTTCTCATTTCAAGATCCCTTCGAGTCCATTCAGTCCGAGAGCTCTGAGTCCACCTCTCCACCCCTTTAGCCCATTCCTCCACCAAGGAGAGCCCGAGTGAGGAGAGCCTAGCCCTGGTCCAGCCCAGCCTGACCACTGGTCCAAGTCTCCCAAGCCATCCAAGTCTTGATCCAGCCACTCGAAGCCAACCCTTGCGACACCTCCGTCCATCCAGCTACTCTTTTTCCAGCATCATCTCATTTGCATCTAGCATAAGTGCAACATTTACTTTTCTTCCAACCCCCCTGCTTCACTGCAAGCACCTTGATTATTCAAGCACAATGCATATGTATTAAATTAAGCACCTGTCAGTTCGAGCGTATGTTCTGGGCTTGCCCGTTGTTGGAACCTGCCCATCAGAAACTCTTACTGTTCAGACCTGCATTCATGCTTCACTATAAAGCACCTTGATTATTCAAGCACACTGCATATGTATTAAATTAAGCACATGTCAGTTCGAGCGTATGCTCTGGGTTTGCCCGTTGTTGGAACCTGCCCATCAGAAACTCTTACTGTTCAGACCTGCATTCATGCTTCACTATAAAGCACCTTGATTATTCAAGCACACTGCATACGTCTTATATTAAGCACCTGTCAGTTCGAGCGTATGCTCTGGGCTTGCCCGTTGTTGGAACCTGCCCATCAGAAACTCTTACTGTTCAGACCCGCACTCATGCATCATGTCATCCATGAGAATGTACGAGGATTAAAACAGACTTTCAAGTATTAGTTCGATTCTGTGAAGTAGAAACCTGACATCATATTGGAGGCATTTAAAGCAAGGTCTGTTAGGTTAGCTATGGCTTGTGCTCAAAATATAGGCAAGAAACCAAATCCAGAAGAAGGTACTTGCTTTTGTGTTCTCCAAATGCAGATAGCACCTTTATTTCACTATTTCTTCCAACAAGCAAACATGTATCTTTCTTCTTGTTTCATTCGGTTGAGATGCATGGAGACTCATGTAATGTTGATTTTTAATCTTCCATACCTGCTTTTTGGATGTCCTTTTAAAGCTATTGAAATGCAGAAAATCCATGTGTATCATTGAGTCCTTGCATAAAGTATTCTAATGTGTTGACAAAGGAGCCTTGAAATGGGATGGTGAGTTTTCCTCCTTTCCTTTCAATATTTTGGACCCACTTCCTAAATGGGATGAAGCCCCTATGGGAATTGAGTGATGGACAGACTCTCTTGTTGGCATTTTGCAGAGCATTAAAACCATGTTATTTGAAAATGGTTGTGTTAATGGTGGCATGTTACACAACACAAGGACATAACGTTTGATTTGAAAAAAACGTCGCTGACTTTAACTAGCTAATATTAGTCATCATGGAGAAGGATATTATCTATTTCAGATCATTTATTTGTTGGTTACGGTTGGCTTATCGAAGCTCAAATGTTGGATGGTTTCTGATCTTAATTTGGCAGGTTTCGAAGCTTCCACTACATAGGATTTTTCCAAATGCTTGGTTTTCCATATGGATTGATGGAAAGCTTGAGCTTGTTGTGGATCCATGTCAAATTTTGGATAGGTGCACTTTGTGGAAAGATACATTTCTATAGGAATCTCTGTTCGTTCATTTTTTGTATATTCGCATATATACTTACTCTGTCACGATTTGATTTGTTTTTACAACTAATTGATGACATTGCCTTCTCAATTAGCTAGAGTTGGTAGTGTGTGTAGCCTTGTCTTTTCCATTTGATTTGGATGCATGGCTATTGCCTATTAGGCTTTGGATTCACTTGTGTACATTCAAATAATCCTGCATACATTATTACACTACAAGAAATATGACTTTTACCGAGGAAAGTTTTCCTGGGTAAATGTTATAATTTCCTAGGTAAAAGTTATTACCAATGAAAATGTTCGTCGCGGTTTTCGTCGAAATATCGACCTGGGGAAAAGTAATTATCAACGAAATTTATTTTTTTGTCGGTAAATATTTGACCTTTTCCAACAAAAAATTTCGTTGGGAAAAGTCAACACTTACGTGGCTATTGTTTAATTCGTCGGTAATTATGCGACTAGTACCCAGGAAAACTTTCCTTGGAAAAAAGCTATGACCCGAGAACTTTCCTTGGAAAAAGATATGACCGAGGAAATATTTCCTTGGAAAAGGTAGTGGCAATGCTGAATATTTCTTTGGAACATTCAACATCCCTACCACCTGAAAGCTTTCAATATTCAATATCCCAATCACCCAATAAAACATTCAATCGTATACCAATCAAAATGACCATTCAACCGAAATAATGTTTTGAATAAAATCGAAATATCAATCCCACCGGTACAAAAAAAAAAAAAAAAAAAAAAAAAAATCAATCAACACGAACATCCCCGCTATCACCAACAAACAATCTGCAAAATAAAACAAAATACAATATTAGCAATTAATAACTTATAAACAAAATATGCATTTAGGTGTTCATTTTTCTTTTTCAAATCACATAATGAAACTAAATACAACTTGAGTCGAAGATTTAGACCATGTAGGCATGCTCCATTCATTCATGCCTACGTGATCTTTACTCAAATTTTATGCTACGTATACAATTTTAGAATTATTTCTAAGGTACTATTTCATTCTCATTTGAATTTCAGGTGCAAAGATGAGCAGAACATAAGTCAGTCCATGAATGCACAGAAGATATTCGATCAGGCTTCCTCTAGTTCTTCAGGTGAAAAACTAAGTCAAAATCCCAAAACCATGAAAATTTTCAAATAATCTACTAAAAAACTTGCACGTGTACACAGGTACATGCCTGAATATAGATAAGAAGGCCTTTGCAATCACTTTTAAGCTAGTTCATTGGTAAGAGAATGTTTACAAGCAAATTAAAAAGCATTAGTATAGCTAAGGGTACCAGATCAAAGAAAACAAATACATATTTGACCGTCGATTTTTAAAAATTAATAAATATCGGCCAATATTTGAACGATGCTTACCAGATGGCGAAAGAACTAATATGGTGATATAAAAGAAAAAACTTACAGTTGATTCTTCCATGGGCACGGTATGCGTGGCGCCTCTACTTCTGGGCTTGATTTCTTGGATATGAGATACAGAGTGTCTACATCCAAACCTTTCACCTGAGATGACAACATTATGCATGTAGTTAGAGAAAGGAGGTGGCAGATGGTACACAAGCAACTCATCTATAGTAAAACAAACATATATCGGCATTGCTCTTTGCATACTTAAGCAAGTCCAGAATGAACCTAGCAAATTTAGCGGCTAATGACCTTCCTCTATAGAAAATATTTAGATTATCTGCTGCAAGTAACAGTCCACGTTCAATGGACAAAATTCCCTCAATATGAAGATGAGGAATGGTCTTATTAGAGTCACATATTAATTTCTAAGACAATTCAAGATGAGTTGCAATTGATGGATAATCCAGACAGATTATTGAACCATCCATGTATTAAATGGCAATTACCAATTGTCTATGCTAGGTTATGCATGGGCAATCAAGATAAGCCAATATGATGAAAAATGTACAACAATGTGGTAAAGTCTTCGCCGACGGTATTGTCCAACTATAACCTTACCAATTTTTGAAATTAAGAGTCAACATATATTTCATGAATTGTTTATACACAAACAAAGAACAAAACTCAGACCCAGGCCCAAACTAAGTTAACCTGGAAGAGTTGACTGATTCAAATGAGTATTTCATCGATTGGAATTATCCATTCATTCACTTAGTTGTGTATACAGTTTGATGGCCGCTTTTATGTAAATTCATTACATTGGGCTTCCTTTTGGAGGCATTCAAAGGTGATATCATTTCAGGTTTTGCTCATTGGCATCTTGCAAGATTCTTGGGAATCCAAACCATTTTGTTACATGATAAAATATAAATTGGGAATCCAAAGCCTTCCATGATTATATGAGATTAGATATAAATTGAGAAGACCAATTCTAGCAAAATGGGGAGACTGGAAAGCCTACGGACAGCAAAACTGAGAGCTTGCCAGCCTAAAAATGCCACAGGAAGAGCCTTGACGGGAGCTGCAGGATATCTTCAACAACAATAAGAAGCTGAAATATAAACTTCCATAGCCACACAAAATATGTCAAGCATTCAACACAGCAACCAAAGTTGTAGCAACCTGCAGCCTCAAGTGACAACCCAAATATCTGCACCACCAGCTACCAACCAGACCAAATAATATAAACACAGGGTAAACAAAGTTCAGCAACTTTGCACCTCTCAAGCTGAAAAGTTTCTTAATTGCCATGGGACTTCACTGTAGAGACTCGGGGCATGATGTCAAACCAAAACACAGTGCTTTCTTCCCTTCTAAACTACGTATTAAGAAAGAAAAGAGCATAGACTACCATAAACAACAGGAAGTATGTAACGTACTGTGTTTGGGGGATGGTTAGAGGGGGCGGCGGTAAACATTCCTCTGCTTCTTCCTTTGATGAAGCCATGCCCAGAAAAATCTTCAACAGAAAAATGACAGAAATCCAAAACTCAAAACAATCATTACAAAATAGAATGGTGACTAATATTTTTAAATGGTGACTAATATTCTTAGTTGGAAACATCCAAACTACATTTGGAAGTACAGTTGAAACAAGTTTCCATTGGATACTTATTGACTGATTAATAGATAAATTAAAATAGGAAACCTTATTGTTCTGATCACTTAACTAATTAACTGATTGACATTTACTAGATAATGAAGTGAAAAGAGCCCACAGTATGAATTAGGCAAGCAAGTATCCATGAATCCGAGTTTCGGATAGTTTAACAAATCTGATTTTGGGTGATGACCTATATATGGTGTTCAGCAAGTTGGACTGCTTAATTTGAACTAACTATGCCCAACACTTAAAATCCATGGACCATTCTATGTGGCATGAAGTATGGTAAGAAGTGGGAGCAAATTCAGCAGTGAAAGTGGCAAAAAAAAAAAAAAAAAAAATGGTTCAAAATGTTTGCTACTGTCAACACCTAGGAGCATAAGTGTGCAGATTTAAGACTCAAGTAAGCTACACTACAAGAAATTTTGGGGATTAAATGCCTGCCATTAAAACTGGGGATTAAATTCAGACCTTTAAACAAAAACAATTAAAAAATCTATTTTTCTTAAAGCTAAAACATAAAACCAAAAAAATACACTGTAATATCAAAAGCTAATGAAGTAGATCAACAAGAAATGTGACGAATATGAGAGGGATTTATTGTACAAGCAGCAGTGGAATCCACATACTCACTGGGGACAATGTAAAGTGGGAAAAGCACACCTTAAGAATTGAGAATCCACTATTCTTGGAAAGCAACTAATAGTGCTAACACTTTTTCATGCTATGCCTAAACCATTTGCACATGTCAAGCAATAGGAAAAATGAAAAGCTCACCAAGACTGCTCTGATATACTATTTACCTGAGATTTCAAAACACAGCCAATGAAGGGGCCCAAGACAACTAGGCCAAGAAATAAAACAACCAACCATCCTAGTGAGGATGGTGAGGCATGGCTGATCAACCTCTGCAACAGCTGGCATTCCACACTGATAAGCTGGGGATGGAAATGGGCAACATTGCTGACAACAAATCATCTCACCCAAATCAGCCCCAAATGTTGAATTACCGTAAAATCAAATATCCTCCACACACACACACACACAGATATATATATATATATATATATATATATATATATATATATATATATATATATATATATATATATATATATATATATATATATATATATATATATATATATATATATACACACACACACACACACACGTGTGTGTGTCACATATATAATGGTAGAAGTCCAACATGACATACAACCCAAAATTTTGAAATAGCAATGGAAAGGATAAGAGGCTGTAATTTTAACAATAGAGCATCAAAAGTAATTGATTGAAGATTAGATTACATTTATCTCACAACATCCACAAACACCAAACAGTTAGGAGATGAAATTCCAGATATCATCTCCATCAGATTGGGTGGGCCCGATCGGACCTACCCAAAACCACATCTATGCCATCCACACCATCCACAAGAGGCATCAACCCCTCTACATCACCAACAACCTAATCACCACCATCAAACCCACCCTTCCTTCCATCTAACTCCAAGGAAGCCACATCCCCACCAACGGCCTCCATCCCAAATCCATCCAACCCATCCATTCTCCCCTCCAAGCATCATGGGGAAGATCAGAAAATACAACAATATTTCCCCAATTACTCTCCATATACAATCAACAAATCCAAAAAAATTAGGGAAAAAAAATCCCACCATTATTAGTGATTGACACCTAAAATGAATCCATCTCATTTTAGGCGATTAAATGCGTGGAAGGCCAGATTTGACTGGCACACCACAAAAAATCAGAGGCAGCATTGCGGATGATTTATCTGACATGGTGGGAAGATTGGCCAGAGGTGTGATCGATCCGGGCAGGGATGCCACATAACATTGCAAGCTCTGAAGAAGTCTCCACAAGAGATCTCTAAGGAGAAAGAGGGAGAGATGAAGGAGAGAGAGAGAGAGAGAGAGAGAGAGAGAGAGAGAGAGAGAGAGAGAGAGAGAGAGAGAGAGCTCACCAAGAACGAGTATTGCATCAGGAAGTGCGCTAAGGAATCGAGTGACGGCGGGAGAGATGGGAGGGAAGGGATGAGGGACGGTGGAAGAGATGGAGAGAGTGACAGAGGGATTAGGGTTGGGCGAAAGGGGATTTGGGGGAGAGAGAGGCGGGATTTGAGCTCGTGGGATTTTTTCGGGCGCGGTTTAGCACCTTGGAGACGGACGGCCTATCTAATAGGGGCTCTTGGGGCCCACCGTGATGTATTTAGTTTATCCACTCCGTCCATCCATTTTTAAAGATCCTTTTAGGGTATGATCCCAAAAATGAGGCACATCGAATACTCAAGTGCACCACACCAAAATCAATGATAGTCAAGATGTATTTGTTTCATCCATGTCCTCCATTAATTTATTAAAATTCATTTTAAGCTTGATTCAAAAAATGAGGCGGATCTACTGGGGAGCGAATTAGGTGTTACGCTGGGAACGCCTTAGTGGGTGTTACCCCTACCGTGTGGGGCCTACCTTGATGTATTTTTTGTATATCCATGCCGTCCATCTGTTGTTACGTTTAAAATTAAGACGCAATCCAAAATTATAAGAAGATCCAAATCTAAGGTAGACCATACCAATAGAAAGAGTGATGAATAAACATTAAAAGCATTTGGCGGGCCAAAAAAGTTTTAGATCAAGCTAATCTTTAACTTTTCCCTTCATCCAGACCTTCTTTACATTATCAAGAGCTTGGATTGCAAATAAACATTACCAAAACCTTATGATGGGCTCTTTGGAAATTTTAATGGTGGGCAGTCAATCAGCACTGTTTGCAGTGGTATGGTCCACTTGAGATTTGAATTTGCATAATTTTTGAAAGACCATCCTAAAATGGGATGTAAAAACGGATGGACGGCGTGGATATACAAAATACTATCCATGTGGGCCACATGGTAGGGGTAACACCCACTAAGTTGTTCCGGGGTAACACCTAATTCACTCCCAATCTATAGGTGGACCACACCATGAGAAAACATTAGTGATTGAATGTCCACTCTTAAAAACCTCCTAGGGCTCGCTGTAATGTTTATTTAACATCCAACCTCTTGATTAGGTGACACATATCTGGGTAGGGAATAAACAAATATTAGCTTGATCAAAAACTACCGTGGCCCTGAAAGCTTTTAATGGTCGGTGTTCAATTAACACTGCTTCTTGTGATGTGGTCCACCTGAGATTTCGATCTACCTCAATTCTGAACTCATACCATAAAATGATTTTCAAAAGATGTATAGACAATGTGGATGAAATACATAGATCATGGTGGGACCACAAACCACCAACCACCGGCCATTAGTTCGTAGAGGGTCAATAGCCAATCTGCATCTGTTATCTTAACTGTGTGAGGCCCAAGTTGATGTATTTTATAAATATCCATCCCATCCATCGATTCTTTAATATCATTTTAGGACATAATACTAGACCTTAAAAATATCCAAAACTTAGGTGCAACATAGCACTAAAAACAATAATAAATGGTCATAAAACCGTTCGCGGGTCACATATGTTTTCGATTAAGCTAATATTTATATTTACCTTTCATCCAGTTCTTTTGGACATTATCAACTGAATCGATTGTAAATAAACATTATTAAAACTTTATGGGCATTTTGGATTTTTTAATAGTGAGCAATAAATTACCATTATTTCTTATGATGTGCTGCACCTTAAGGGAGCAATTAGGTGTTACCCCTATCGTGGGGCTTACCTTGATGATTTGTTGGTAAATAGAAAATTTCTGATTTGTTGGTAAATAGAAAATTTCTTATAATATTTTACCCAAGAAAACAATTCTTAAGTATAAGCCTACAATTACCCAAGAAGTATTTTTGTTGGTAACTATCACTTTTACCGAGGAATGTTTTCCTTGGCAAAAGGGACCTTTTACCTAGGAAAAATTTTATCGGTAAAAGTGCAAATTACCAACGAAATACTAATTTCCTAGGTAATTGTGAGCTTTTACCTAGGAATTTTTTCCTTGGTAAAATCAAGTAAAATTTTAAAAAGCTTTATATTGTTAGCCACAAAATAATCCTCTATTTATTCAAAAAATTTAAATTTCGTCGATATTTGTCACTTTTACCAAGGAAAATTTCCCTTGGTAAAAAGTGGAGCAATTTTTACTTAGGAAATTTTACTTTCGTCGATAAAAGTGTATTATTACCCAGGAAATTCGTTTTCTCGATAAATATTTCCTAGGTAAAGGTCATTTTTCTTGTAGTGATTGCACATGCATGCTCATGGAAATGTTTACTTGGGACCATTTTTTTTTTTTTTTTTTTTTTGTGCTTTACCCTTTTCGTGTTCTTGTGCTTTGTATGCATGCATACCGTTTTATGAATGATGAAGATAAAAATCATGGTGTACCTCTTGAGCTTTTGGTTTCACATGTTTATTGATAACTTTGTCATTACCTATAAAAGAAAATGTGGTCCATCTCTCTGTTCATTTTTGTTCATTTCTTGATCTTTGAGCAGCAATAGACTTTTCTTTTTTTCCAATTGAATGCAGTCATGAACGGTTTCACTTTAACTGCTTGTTTGTGTTTTGTCAATTGATAGCTGTGGAAAGGGTAAACAGATAGCCATTTAGGTAATCAAATTAGTATAATTTTTAATGTTTATGGTCCATCAGATAGCCGTCGAAAGACCATCGGTAAAGGGGGCGTTAGTTTTTCTTACTGATGGAACTTTTTAATAAAATTGCACTTTTTTACTCTTACATTTGAATTGAAAAAAAATGATCACTAATGTTGTATTTTGTTTTATTTCGTAGACTGTTGGTTAGTAACAGGGGGGATCTTTGTGCTGATAGTTTTTTTTTTTTTGTTTGTACTGGTAGGATGGACATTTGTATGTACTGAAGGGATTTGACAATTTGTATGTATGATTGAATGGTCATTTTGATTGGGATACAAATTGAATGTTTTATCATGTGAATGAGATATTGAATACTTCATTAGGTGGCTGTGAATTGCATGTTAGCAAAGCATATTTATAGAATAAATTATTTTTGCTGATGGAATATTTTTAGCTATTACAACCTTTCCACAGAAGTTTTTGTCGTTTACCAAGGAAATATTTCGTCGGTATTTCCAAGGACGTCAGTGGTTCTGCTTCCTTTTTCCAAGGAAACATTTTCATTGGTAATGCTAACTACCTTTAGTAAGGAAATATTTCGTTGGTAGTAGTCTTTTCCGAGGAGTTTTGTCCTCAGCAATAACCTCATAATTACCACTGAATTAATGTAACAGCAAAATTTAAGACTTTTACCAACACAAGTTTCCATCGTTAAAAAGTCGACTTTTAGCTACGAATATATTAGTTTCATTAGTAATGGTTTTTTCAAGGTCATATTGCGACGACACTGGTGACAAAAAGTTTCGTCGATAAAGTATTTTACCTAGGAAACACCAACTTTTACCAAGGAAATCTTTGGTAAAAGTCAAAATTGTTGTAGTGAGGCCAAACTTGTTCTTCCCATAGAATTTCAAGCCACCAACAAAGTTGATTAGTCGACCAAACTATGCCGAGTTTGTCCGACTTTTCCTTGGACTTCTTTCGATCCATTTCTGATAGAAAAGTGCTTGACCCTAATCCTTCATAGGGGTTCTTGTTCTACATTTGATGTGTAAGGGAAACAACATATTAGGTATGTCGTGGAGCTATCCGTGTAGATCAATTGTCGCTTGGTTGTAGATAAATGGGGCAATGGGAACACTCGCGGGAGCTAAAATTGGTTGAGGCCGGTATTATTATTATTTTGTACTCTACGTGAATGTCGAGTGTATGTCTGTCAACGAGTTTTTTGAGAGATGATTGTATAAATTTTATATAGCGCCTTAAGTAGGGTCAAGCAATCTGGCCTCTTCGCCTTAGGTGTGCGAGATTTTCCACATTAATCAAATGAATGCCTTAAGATTTTCCTCATTAAGCAACGTGGCCTCTTCTTCAAGAAAATAAAAAAAAACAAAAAAAAACATTATTGCCAAATGTATGAAAAGCTCAGACCTCACAAGAGTGTTGCATATGAGCACATGTGCTAGCTAGTGTGGAATTAGCTAACAGGACTAACCCATAACCATTGCATTGTTCACTTCTCTCCACACTAATCTATTACAAAGAAAAGAAAGATAGGATAAAAATCACATTATCTATCAGATTATACTAATCACACAAAGGTTACAAACATTGAAAGTTGCACAAATCAACGGCCACCAGAGAGAATTGATGCTTGGACTGAAGAAAGATATGGTGGGACATGATCATTAGAACTTTCATTTTTGCTCAGTGCGAAAGTGCTAACAATGAAATCATCCAGTAACAGTTCAGGAAGAGGTGCGTCACGGTCCAAATATTGCATGACTCGTCGCATGCTGGGCCTAGCCACCGAATGAGGGTGCGAACAAAGCAGGCCAAGCTTCATGACCAACTCCATTTCAACCGCCACATAACCAGTTTCCAATTTCGGATCTGCAGCATCCAAGATCGCCCCTCTCCTCCAACATTCCAACACCCAATCCACCAAGATCGACTCCTCTGCCGAAGCATGGCGGTCTATTGGCCTCCTCCCGCAAGCGACCTCAAGCATGAAGACTCCAAAAGCAAACACATCAGTGCTTGTGGTGGCCTTACCGGTTTTAGTGAGTTCTGGTGCAAGATAGCCGAGGGTCCCAGCAACATGAGTAGTTTGAGGAATGGAATCGTGACCGTACAATCTCGCTAGGCCGAAGTCTCCGAGTCGTCCATTCATTTCTCCATCTAATAAGACATTGCTAGCCTTGATGTCTCGATGAATAACGACTTGCTCCCAATCTTCATGCAAATAGAGAAGCCCCGAAGCAACTCCTTTGATGATTTCATACCTTTGGCTCCAGTCAAGGGTCATTTTGGGCTGATCAAAGAGGAATTTATCGAGACTACCATTGTGCATGAGATCGTAAACCAATAGGAGCTCCCGCTTGCGGCGGCAATAGCCAAGGAGTTGCACCAAATTCCGGTGCTTAAGCTTGCCAAGGCTCACGATCTCTGCTACAAACTCCCTCATCCCTTGTCGCGATTCATGGGAGACTCTTTTCACTGCAACTTCAATTTTGGATATCGGCAAGACGCCTCGATATACCTTACCGAAACCTCCAGTCCCCAGAAGCTCTTTATCTGCAAAACCCCTTGTGGCAATGGTTAGATCTTTGTACGAGAACCTGTGGGGTCCATAATCAAGCTCCCAATCTTCAAGCACTTCCGTGGATTTCATCTTCCTTCTAATGATAATGACAATACCTAAGATGGTCGTCAATACAAAACCTGCTACAGTTAAGGGCAATACAATCATCAGAAGCTTTGACTTCTTTCTAGATGTTTCTCTCCAAGGAAGAGAAGCAAGGCGCGAAATATCAATAGCTGGAGCTTTTCCGTTCATCTGAAAGCTCCATCCAAGAACATAATGAGAGACAACACGCCCAGCCGTAGCTGAAGCAAAACCCACGTACATGGAGTCCAAGATGATAGGTGAAAGATCGATGGACAAAGATAGAAGTGGTCGGTTGGGTTTTGGTACACTGATTGGATATAACGTTACATTCAATTGTTTTTCTATGCTGTTATACTCCACCCAAACTTGCATTGGCTCACCGCTTGTAAGACTCAAGTTTTTGAATCCGCCATTTCGGTCGGAAAAATAACCAGCGGTATAGGATTTGTTTGACGTTAACCCATTGATATCAATTCCAACATGATTATCGTCAATATCCTGGAACTCTTGGTTCTGGAAGGTGTCAAGTTCGACCGCGACGACATGATTGGATGGATCCCCGTCTTTGGCAGCTTTGAAGAGGCTCAGATTTTGGTAAGAACTCGGGGAGATGACGAACGCCATTCCTTGTCCAACCAACTTACTATGATCAGGGACGATTGCGAAGATGAAAGTGGTAGAAAAAGAGAAAGCGTTACCATTTGAAGAGTTCTTGAAGCCTTGGGGAACAGAGTACAAGGCATAAGCACAGTCCAAATTTCTGCCGCTGGTCAGCCTAAGAAAGCCTGTAGGTGTGATCGATGCTCCCCCACTCAAGTTGTAGAATCCATTGAAGTTGAAATTGCCGATCTGGGACGACGCAACATCGAGGAGGAGAAACAGAGCGATAGCCTTCAAAATCATGACTGAAATCTAACTAAAGCCTCAAACTAGACAGACTAAGAAGGCAACCACAGTAATGGGCTGATGACTTCTTTCCTAAACATGTTGCATTCCGTAAATAATGAAGAGTTCCATTGGGACCTCTATTGATCAGAACCGTTCACGTTCTGAATGGAATGGATGACTCCAACATGGCGGCTCACATTCAACTCAAAAATTTCAAAGGCGAGAGTCATTGTTGAACCATGGTTCATTTATGATAGCAAAGGGAAGGTGGACGGTCTCAATTACTTGATGCACCTCACCTCACCAAGAAAGCAATTGGGATTGAACTACTACAGTTAAAACCTTCGTAGGTCCACTGTGAGGTTTATTTGCCGTAACGTCTCTATAAGGCTACATAAACCTAAACCAAGGGAAAACACAAAGTTCGGCTTGATGAGAGCCTTACGTGGCCTTAAGAAGTTTTCAACGGTGGGCATCCAGTTCCCACTATTTCCTGTAGCGTTGCCAACTTGAGTTTGTATCTGCCTCCTTTTTTATCTCATGCCCTAACATGGTATGATCAAATTGATGGATAGTGTGGAACCGATAAATACATTATGATATGCCCATGGAAGTTCCACATGTCAACACTTTGGGGTTTCTGGATAGAAGAGACGGAATTTCTTGAAGTGTGAAATTTCCATAGGCCCACGATGATTTATTTCTTAAATCCATACAGTCCTGTCTTTTTTATTTTTTTATTTTTTTTTATTCAGATCATTTGAGGATATGCGCCCAAAAACAAGGCAGACTCAGGAAGCAAGTCCAGCCATGTCGTGTGACAACACCAAGATGTATGTGTTTTACCCACGTTGTTAATCCGTTTGGCCCCACTCATTCTAGGCAGGGCATGAGTCCAAACATAAGGCAGATCTAAAGCTCAAGTGGACCACATCGTAGAAAAAAACAGAGGTTGAAAACCCACCGTTAAAAACTTCCAAGGGGTTCAAAAGTTTTGGATAATCAAGCTGACATTTGTCCAGGTTTGAGCATGAACATGCCGTCTGGCAAATAATAGATACCAACCTAGGGCATAATTATCTTTACGGTTTCTATGGTGTTATCCACTTGAGCTTTGGATCCGGTGGGCCCCACAGAGCTTAGGGCTCCTGCAGCCGCCGGGTTCTGCAGGCAATCGGCGCCCGTGATTGTCATGTACGCGGTACAGTACATTTTAAGGCCACCAATCGGATTCGGATGGATATAGAGAATGTTGCTTTTCTAACAACGGTCCATCCTCAGTAAGGTCGATATGATGGACAATCATATTCCACCATCCGACTGGCATACGCATGGTGGATGGTCCTCATCCGCTATCTAACTGGCGCACGCATGAATGGAAAATGAGCGTGATAAAATAGCTAGGGACGTATGCATCACGAAATAGCCCAGAGGCAAGAAAGGCCAGCGGAGGCAATAAGCAATGTGGAAAGAATATAGATCCTCTTCTTTTACCGAGATGGACCAAACACAGAGGCAGCAGTAGGGATTCTCTGCTCGAGCAGAGAATCCGGATTAATGTGAAAATTGTAAGACCCGAAAAGGACCCTTGTGGTTGTGGAGCAAAGGCAATTTATTGACTTGATGGCTTCTTCAAAGCTTCACGGGCAAATTGTAGCCGTAGAAATTGTAGCGGTCTTTTTTGAACGACAATGAATCTTTTCCCGGTACTGTATAGTCTTTTCCTACAACATGGGCCTTGTGCAGGATATCATTACCGTTTAAAGGGCTCTTTCAACTAATATGCCGAACACAATACCCACGTGGTCCCCACCATGATGTAGGTTTAATATCCACACCGTCCATCCATCTTCATGGAAAGAGAAAAAATGAGGTACATCCAGAGCCAAAATTAACCACTCATGCCCTTGAAAACTTCCTATGGTCCATAGAAAAATTGGATGAAGCTGATATCTATGTGGACGTGTGGACCAGGTTATATCTCTGTGGCGTGTTGACTGGGTTAGATGGCAAATAAACATCCTAGCACGCCATATGAAGGTTTCAACCCTGGGCATCATTGATATTGAGTCAGGCCGTTGGATCTCAATGATTCCCATTATGTGGCCCACTAATTTATGAGTGGAACAACCTGATTTTTCCAGGTGATCTTCATATAGGACATGCCATTTCTATGGTACTGATGTCTTGCCAAGTGACATGTTAGCGGTCCTTTAATAGGCGAGCCACAACTGTACATATGTTGAGCCGGGCCATCGGCTGTCCAATGATTCCCATTATGTGTCCCACTTAATGAGTAGAACAGCCTGATTTTTGTTTCAAGTGATCTTCGACATGCCAATTCTATGGTACTGAACTGTTAACGGGCCTTTAATAGGTGAGCCACAACTGTTTGTTGAATCAGGCCGGTGGTTGTCTGATGATTCCCATTATGTGTGGCCCACTTAATGAGTGGAACAGCCTGATTTTTGTTCCAGGTGATCTTCATAGGGCATGCCATTTCTATAGTAGTGACGTCTTGTCAAGTGGCAAGTTAGCAGAAAAGATAGCATGGTGCCAAACTGTGGTAGGGCCTGTCATAATTTCCATGGCACGTATTGATATCGTGCACAAGTTGCATGAAGGTACAAGTGGAGATGAATGGAACCAATGCAATAGGAAAAAAGGATTTGGACCATAAGGGCCCTTTGTATGGTGAAATTATCTGCTTGATTCTGGCTAAAACTATTTCTCTGAATGGTCCCCTGACACTTTTTAAACTTTGTTGTAAATGAAAATATCCTTATTTTGGATCCTGCACTGGTATGAAATTTGAGTGAAAAAGAAGCCATATATGTACCCTCCAATCTTGAGGCAATGATGTAGATGTGAGTTGTCATTGGATCTACTTTAAAGTAGATCTAATACATTCATTTTCTTTGTAGCCCCTTATTTATATGGGAAGGTGGTAACATGACGCTGACTTAATCTATGTGTAGCCCACAATACCTGAAAAACAATTAACGGTGACCGTTCCATACTAAATGTTTTCATGTATTGTGGTCCATATGAGTGGCGGATGTTGATCTTTTTTCTATCCATGGCTTAAAATGAAATCCCGAAGATAATGGATTGATTGGATTCCACTCAAAAGTGATGGTGGGCCTCACAAACGGTGTTGATAGCTATCCCAACCTTACTACATGACAATCACGACCCTTTGTGGATGACGATCACAACCCTGAATTGTATTGTGCTTGGACTGTCTATCCTAACCCTTACTACATGACAATCACGACCCTTTGTGAATGGCTATCACAATCCCAACCCTTACTACATGACAATCACGACCCTTTGTGGATAGCTATCACGACCTTAAACTGTATTGTGTTTAGACTGTCTATTCCGATCCTTACTACATGACAATCACGACCCTTTGTGGATGACTATCATGACCCTGAACCGTATTGTGCTTAGACTGTCTATCCCGACCCTTACTACATGACAATCACAACCCTTCGTAGATGGATATCACGACCCTGAATGGTATTGTATTTGGACTGTCTATATATCCCGACCCTTACTACTTAACAACCATAACCCTTTGTGGATGGCTATCACGATCTTAAACTATAAAAGAGATAATGGTGCTATTATGTTTGGATTGTCTATCCCGACCCTTTATGTATGTCAACCACGACTCTTTATGTATGTCAAATCCGATCCTTAGTTTATGACAACCATGATCCTTGATGCATGCCAGTCATAACATCTTACCACATCTTGACATCTTCAAAACCACAATCTCAATCATCTACAGACACACATCAACACAAATCTATAAGAAAACATCATTACAACCATTTACAGACTCACATCAATACAAATCTGTAGAAGAAAAACATCTACTAACATGGAGGCACGTCTTTTCAATTTCGGTGATACAAGAAGAAGATTGGAGTCGGAGAAGATTAAGCCAGAGAAAACCAAGCCAAAGGAAGTAATAGTGCGTCTAGGAGGTGGTGGTGCGTCCCGAAGAAGAAAGAGAAAGAAATGGAGTTTTCTTTAGATCCAACCCTATCTTCAGCTTTTTATTTGATCCAATCCGTTCATTCTCTCCGGAATTTGGAGGAATATAACTATCCAGATGATGACTGAAAGATTTTGATCAAGTTATCCACAACATAATAAAGAAGAACATATTGTTTTAGAAATGTTTAGCTTTTTCCATCATTGTGGGTTACCAATAACTTGAAAAATCATTAATCCAACATTAATTTGACATAAACCTGGGCCACAAACATTATGAATGGATTGGATCTACCATTAGATGATCCACAAAATCAAATGGATATAAAAATCGGATTGGAAAAGGTAACAACCAAAACTTCTGATAATTTTTTTTTTTTTTTTTTTTGTCCATCTAGGGTCGAACTATAACGACATATGCTACATTCTGTGGGGCACACAATGATGTTTATATGTCATCCAACCCATTCATAGTAACAAAGATACATGGGTAAAAGAAAAAAGCAAATATTATATTTATCCAGTTCGGGGCCACCAATAACTTTTCAATGGTCTAAGATAAATCACCTTGTTTCTTGTATTGTGATCCACTTCTTTGACCCAATTTTTGCCAATATGTATTGTAATTAGCTCTTTAAATAAAATGAAGGTGTGAATCAATATCATGCCTCAAAATGGACCCCACTTTAACTTTCTTACTATCTAGCTCAATTCACCTTCCACATATTAATAACTGTAAGATGCAGGGCTCAATACATAAGGGTATTTTCGTCCACAGCAAAGTTTAAAAAGTGTTAGCGAGGGGGCTAGTCAGGGGAAATAGTTTCAACCAGAAAGAAGTGGGAAATTCCACCGTACAAGGGGGCTCGTACGGTCAAAATCCCTAGGAAAAATTAAGTCAAACACAAGAATATTATAGGGACATTGCATGGGTAGTTAGATGATGTGGTGAGATTTGATTGGTGGGGTTAGCTTATTAGGGATGAGTCCTGAGCTAGGTACTCACCTAAAAACCTTAACAAAAGGCTCAGGTCCATCTTTGATGGTAGTGTTGAGGCCCAAAAAGACCAAGTGTAGATTGATGCGCTTGCACAATACATCCAAGAGGAAAGAAGGAAATTTTGAAGGAGAAAAGAAAGGAAATTGGGGACTAAGTCCTCCCGCACAGGAATAAGTTGGCTGGCGTGACTACCCCAAACCCTTTGCATATATAGTTGCGCAAACAACTGGCGCAACGCCCTTTCGGCCGCATAGACACCCGGCGCAGCACCCAAACAGCCGCGTCATAGCCCAAGCTGACGAGCAGACTGCCACGAATGCCACGCTGCCCGCCAAAAGTGACGCACAAAGTCCACCATGTGGCGTCCTGCCATTCACTAATTCCACTACCTTTCTTAGCTATAAATACCTCACTCGGCCATTTAGAAGGGATTCGAACTTTCAATCTCTGACCACTAGGAAATAGAGAGAGCTTAAGGAATCCCAACTCTGTCGCCGAAATCTTGATTCATCACCCAAATTCCAATTTTGTCATCGGAATCCCAAGTCTGACATTCTAATCCCAATCCCGCCTTCAAAATCATCAGAATCCTCATTTCCATCGTTGAAATTCTTCATTCCAGCCCTCGGTAGGTGAGGAACACATCCGGCATAGTAATATCACTACGGTGAGGCCCCGGGCGCATCAATGCCACTCTCATCAAAGAAAGAAACAAAGAGGAAGGAAATATAATGAGACTAAGTCCCCTAGCTCGGCTACCTAGCCAACCGGTGCAGCGACCAGCGAGCCTCACTTTGTAGTGTAAGCAGACCAATGCAGTGGCTCCGTTATCCGGTCCAGCAGCTGCCAACCAGTGTGCCCAGTACACAGAGTAAATCGGGGTACAAACAGGTAAAAAATCCAACCTCAACCCGACTCGATGTTGACTTGACCCGACTCAGTCCCTATGACCGGGTCAAACTCAGTCCAAGTTAGTCCAGAGCAGACCCGGACTTCGATCGGGCCAAGCTTGCTGGACTCGATATCGAATCGAATCGAGTCGAGTTCGGTCCAGGTCTATTTAAAAACCGAGTCGGGTCGGTTCGGGTCAGTCCTAACTCGATTAACTCGGTCCAACTCGACTTAATGCCCTACTCTAGTCTTAGTGGAGGTGAAACGAGCTCAATGGGGGTTTGCATGTATCCGTGTAAATTAATAAGAATGGGACAATAACGAGTCCATTATCATAGATTTCTCATTTTCATGTGAAATTTTGGGACGTGAGTGTTTTGTTGGTGTTGCCATCAAAAGTGTTATGCATATCTTGCCGTTCACATTAACATCAATCATTGACATGGAAATACCCCCACTTCAGAGGCCAGGTAGCCAGCTCATTTCACCTCCAGGATACTTATATCTTGTATAGCTTAATGTTGAAAGAGAGAGTTTGTTAGGTTAAACCCCCAACCTCTCTATTTATTTATATTAAAACTCAATGAAATACAACCTTTGATTTTAAGGACTACAATATAAATGGAAACTGACTATAGAGGAAAGATCAGGACCGTCCACTAGATCAGGGCGGATCATGTCTTCAACGGATATAGACCGGATGTTTCTACTTCTCCTTTAACACTCCCCCTCAAGCTTGGGCTAAAAATGTCAGAAAGGTTAAGCTTGGACGAAATAATCCGATGACGATCTTTAGCTAGTGCTTTAGTAAACACATCAGTGAGTTGATCAAATGTGCAAACATAAGTAGTAACAATTTCCTGAGACTTGATTTTTTCCCGAATAAAGTGACAGTCGACCTCGATGTGCTTTGTGCACTCATGGAACACCAGATTACTTGAAATATAAGTGACAACTTGGTTATCACACATCATTGTCATTGGAGTAGGAGGGGGGAAACCAAGCTCAGTTAAAAAAAATTTAAGCCAAAGTAATTCGCACGTGGTATGTGCCATAGCACGATATTCGGCTTCAACACTGGAACAAGCCACCACTGTTTGCTTTTTGTTTTTCCATGTGACAAGATTTTCTCCAACAAAAGAACAATAGCCGATTGTAGATCTTTGGTCATCTTTCGAATCGGCCCAATCAGCATCAGAAAAGGCAGAAATATGTAGGTGGCCATGACTAGAATAAAAAAGACCTTTGCCAGGAGAGCCTTTGAGATAACGAAGAATCCGAAATGCAGCATCCAAATGTGAAACTCGACGTGAGTGTATAAACTGACTGAGGACACTCACTACATGAGAAATATCAGGTCGAGTAATTGTGAGATAAATAAGTCGCCCGATCAGTTGTTGATAAGGTCCAGGATCAGAAAGGGCCTCACTATCATGTGAGGTAAGCTGATGGGTAACCTCCAGTGGGGTGTCAAGAGGCTTACACCCAAGCATACCAATCTTAGTAAGTCCAGCGCATATTTTCGCTGACATAAGGAAATCCCATGTCGAGAACGAGCGATTTCAATGCCCAAAAAATAATGCAAAAACCCCAAGTCTTTCACCTCAAAAGCACGGGAAAGGTGAGATTTGATGTTGAAAATTGCACTAGCATCGTCACCCCTAACAATAATATCATCAACATAAACAGAGACAATTGTAATCCTACTGTCTATGTGTTGCCAAAAAATTAAATGGTCATAGCTACACTATTGAAAATGGGCATGTTTCATGGCATGTGTAAATTTGTCAAACCATGCCCTTGGGGACTGTTTGAGACCATAGATCGATTTGCGAAGGTGGCACTCTTTCTTTTCCTCCCCTTGACGATGGAAACCAGGCGGAAGGCTCATATAAAACTTCCTCATGGAGTTCACCATGTAAGAATGCATTTTTTACATCAAGTTGATGAAGAGGCCAGCCCAAATTTATAGCGAGAGATAAAAGAACACGAATGGAGTTCATCTTTGCTACTGGAGCAAAAGTTTCAGTATAATCGATGCCATAAGTCTGGGTAAATCCTTTTGCAACAAGGCAAGCTTTGTATCGATCGATTGAACCATCACGTTTATATTTAAGAGTATAAACCCATTTACATCCCACAGGGTGCTTGCCCTCAGGAAGAGTAATGAGGTCCCATGTATGATTCTTTTCTAATGCATTCATTTCTTCCATCATGGCATGTTTCTAGTTCGATTGAGATAAGGCAACATCCACCCTGGTGGGAATGGGCGTAGAGTTGACACTAGTAATAAAAGACTTGTATATTGAGGAAAGAGAATCATAGGAAACAAAGTCTTTGATATGATAAGAGGTGGAAAATGAGATACCGTTATTGCTTGTAGATGTAGATCCCACAGCATCTGATGATGTTGATGATAGTGAAGATGTATTCCGCATAGAGGTAGGCACAGAGGCATGAGAACACAAATAATCCTGCAGATAAGAGGGTTTTCTAATGGGTCGAACAGAATGGCGTGAAACAGATGGAGGAGGAGGCAGCAGTGGTGGTGGTGGTGGAGAGGGAGGTGGTGGTGGAGAGGTAGTTGGGACCGGAAGAGGAAGATGGCGGATGGGGGACGGGGAATCTAAGAAAGGTGCAGGTGTGATAGAAGAAGAACTTAAGGACTTCGAAGAAGAAAATTTGAGGGACTCAAAAAATGTGGCATCAAGGGTGACATAGCGTCTGCCAATGCTAGGTTGACAAATTTATAACCCTTCTTGGTAGGAGAGTAGCCAACAAACATGCATGGAATGGATCGAGGAAACAATTTTGTGCGGAAGGGAGAGAAGTTATACACATAAGCAGTGCATCCAAAGATACGAAGGGGAATAGTAGTAACATGTTATACCTTTTTGAAAAGAGAGATTGGAGTCTGAAAATTGAGAGCAGAATGTGGCAATCATTTTGCTAGGTAGCAAGCAGTGAGAACTGCATCTCCCCAATATTGTTTGGGAACATTCATCTCGGTAAGAAGACACCGAGTAATATTGAGAAGTTGTTGATTTTTTTGCTCGGCTGCCCCATACTGCTCAGGTGTCGAGGCACAAGTAGTAGTGGATTCAATGCCATTTTGGAGAAAATAATGGAGAAAAGAAGAGGAGAGGTATTCACCACCATCATCACAATTTAACATTTTGGTTTTTGCACTTGATTGACCAACCAAGTATGAAAGTATTTAAAAATATTAAACACTTCGCTTTTATGTTTTGGGAGATAAATCCACGTCATCTTGGTGGTAGCATCCATAAATGAAACAAAGTAATGAAAGCCCAAAGAAGAGGGAATAGGGGAGGGGCCCCACACATAAGACTGAATATAAGAAAACATGGGAACTGATTCTTTATTTAAAACCAGAGGAAAAGAGACACGTCTTTGTTTAGACAAAACACATGTACTATACTGAAAAGTTGTATTGTTTTGCTTGGAGCATAAAGAGGGAAATAAACTACGTAAAACTGAAAAGAATGATGGCCATAACGGCAGTGCCATCGATAAATATCCTCATGATCAATAGAAATCTGATGAGCAAAAGCCTGGAGGTGCACACCTGCATAAAAAAGGTAAAGACCGCCGTCCTCACGACCACCACCAATCATCTTCCGCGTTCGGAGATCCTGAAATAAACAATGAGAAGGAAGAAAGATGGCAGCACAGTTAAGTTGTTTGGTTAGGGTGGTTACAGAAAGTAAGTTTGAAGCAAGCCCAGGAACAAGAAGAGTTTTGTCAAGGGTGACATTAGAGGAAAGAGGAATGGAACCCATCCTAGTGATGGGGGTAAGATTTCCATCTGCTAATTTGACAGACCCCAAGGAAGAACTAGAGGTAAAGTTGGAAAAAAGATGAGACATACCAGTCATATGGTCAGTGGCCTCGGTATCAATGACCCAGGGCTGAGACGAAGAAACGGTGGTGGATATACCTTGTACAGCTGGACTGAAAATAATCGAAGATGTAGAAACATATAAGACAGATTTCTAAGCCGTGAGGCATTCATATTCTTCTTGGGGAACCTGGACCATGATGGGAGAGGGGTCAAAAGGGGCTTCTTCATATTCAGTAGCAGATAAATAGGCGCCACGTCCAGTAATCGAGCGACCACGCCCACGAGAAAGACCCCCACGCATGGGAGGTCGACCATGAAGTATCCAGCAAGTATCAACCATATGGTTTGTGTGCTTGCAATGAGTGCAAAAAAGGTGATGTCGGCCACGGCCTCGAGTGCCACGACCATAGCCACGATCAGAAAAAATAAAGAAGAGGTATCAGGCTGTAAGGCAGACTTAGGGTTGGAGACGGGGGAAATCATGACCTGTTTTCGTTTTTCTTCTCGGGCTAGTGTGGCGTAGACCTGGTTCAAGGTCATAATCTCAGCATCACGAATAATCTGCTATCGAAGTCCATCATACTCGTCTTTAGGGCCATCTAAAAATTTAAAAATACGTCGATGCTCTTGACGTTTCTTGATTAGAACCATATCCTTAGCACAGTAAGTGTCTGCCTCATCATGATAAGCTAGTTCTTCCCATAAACTTCGTAGTTTAGCATAATATTCAGTGAGACTCTTGTCATCTTGTTGAAGAGATGCAATTTCATTTTCCAATTGAAAGATGCGTGATATATTATGGGCATCACTGTATAGCTCTTTGATGGTATCCCATATTTCTTTCGACGTCTTGAGGAAGAGAAGACCACTGCGAACATTATCATCCATGACAATCATGTCATCTGATTCCCATTCTGTCTTTTTCGGATCATCTTTGGAACAAGGAAGAGACCCAGTGATGTAGCCAAGCTTCCTCTTGCCGCCAATAAAAATACGGACAGCCTGTTGCCATTGGAGAAAATTTGGCCCTGTTAGAGGAAAAGAGGTGATCCGCAATCCAGGGTTATCTGAATGGTGAAGTTCTATCTCAGAAGAGGCTGACAATTCAGTAGCCATGAGAGAGAAAAAAAATAATAAAGAAAAGGTAGAGACAGGCCGAGGTGAGAGGTGAGAGGTGGGAGGTGAGAGGTGTGGCTGGTAAACAATCCCCTTTTTTTATCAGTAGTGTTTGATTGCAGACGGATGTGGACCGGAGAGGTGAGAGGCCAGCGTGTGGCGGGCAGAGGACAGCAGCGAAGATGGAGGCGGTGCCATCAATAAAATTTGAAAAATCGAGATGTCAACGACCGATCATAGCCGTTCGATTGAAACTGTGCAATCCCATCCTCCGTCCATCCTCTCTCTCTCCCTCGAACGAATCCTCAAAAAACCCAGAAAAACCTCACCAAATCCTCTCCACGACCTTGAGACAGCGTAAGAGGCAGAGGCGGATGGCAGTTGATGCGGTGTCAGAGGCTGAGGTGGACGACAGTTGAGGTGGAGGCAGTGTCAACACATGGGGCGATGGACTAGGGCTACGCACGGTGCTGGCGGTGGACAGGGGCAGTGAAGAGGGGCGGTGTAGAGGAGCGGCGAACAGGGACGTCGGACAAGGGCTGCACACGGGCTTTGGACGATGGACGGTGGCAGGGTTCTTGGACGTCAGGGTTCTTAGACGGTGGACGATGGACAGGGACGGTGTACGGTGGCTCTGTTCTGGGACGGTGGACGGTGGACAATGGATGGTGGCTCTGTTCTTGGACAGGTGCAGCGGCAGCGTGGGTTCTTGGACAGAGGCAGCGGTAGCGTGGTAGGTGTGTAGAAGAGAAGATGAGGAGGGACGGGGGTGATGGGGGCTGGGGTTTTGAGAGGAGGGATGGGGATGATGGGGGCTAGGGTTTTAAGAGGAGGGTTTTGAGAGGGGAGCTAGGGTTTCTTTCTGATACCATGTTGAAAGAGAGAGTTTCTTAGGTTAAACCCCCAGTCTCTCTATTTATTTATATTAAAACTCAATGAAATACAGCCTTTGATTTTAAGGACTACAATATAAATGGAAACTGACTATAAAGGAAAGATCAGGACGGTCCACTAGATCAGGGCAGATCATGTCTTCGACAGATGTAGACCGGATGTTTCTACTTCTCCTTTAACACTTAACACTTACATGCGCCATTTGCATATAGGACCCTAACAAACCCAAAACTACTCATTATATAAGAATAAGTGGGCCACACATGGGCCACACATGGCATTGGCCATCAGGGTAGCGGGATGAACAGTTTGAATATGTGCAAAGGGCATCAAGCGGGGCCCAAAATAAGTAATGTATGCTATTTTTAGCACACCTCTAAAGCACCATGCTGACTGGAGGGTTTAAGCCGTAACAAGCATGGCATGTTTAACCCTTACAAGAGAGGGATGACGAGAATGATTCAATGGTGGAATTTGACGATGGGTAGGAGTTTCCATGCACCGCCGATCTATTTATACAAGAATGGGTTTAGTCATCTCCCCTTACTACCTTAAGCATCAAGAAGCCTCATAGATTAAAGGGTGCAGTGGAGTAGAAGATGGGAGAGCTGACAACCACTATCACCACCTTTTCTGACAATCTTCCTAGTCACCTCTAATGGCATAATCCGATGTGCATATAAGCTTAACATCCCTTGATGGTTGACACACACAGATCCAACTATCTAGATTAATACATGTGATATCAAAGCAGTTAAGGCCCTATTTGTTTCCTGGAGTACTATGGTAATGTAGAGTAAAAGCCTCACCATTACTCCTTACCACCGATTGGATAAACCAAGTTCTCAAACCACAATAATCCATCGCATTACCATTGACTTGAATGTGCGGAAGTGTCTTGACATGGCATAGTTTTATGGGCCCACCATGGTGTATGTGTTATATCCACACCATCCATCCATCTTTAATTGTGAGGTCATTTTATGGAATAGACAAAAAAATGAGGCACATCCAAAGTAGAAAATAGCCGCACCAAAGAAAGAATGGGATTGAATGCTTGTCATTGAAAACTTCCCACAGCCCACAAAAGTGCTAGATGAAGCTAATGTTTGGGGTCATGCCCTAAAATGATATTGCAAAATGGCTGGATGGTATGGATATAACACATATAAGGTAAGTCATATCAACATACATCGAATCACGGTGAGTACGTTACATGCGTATAACTAAGTGGCAGCACTAGTGGTATTGGTATTGCATACGGCTTTACTTTTGACTATCAATCATAATCATCATACCCATTTACATTACATTACAATACACCGTGGTAATTGTTAATACAAACAAGGCCTAAGGTCAGTAGTGCTTGTCATAAATGGGTTTAGGATAGTTGATTAGGGGAGAAAACTATGGACTTTTCCGAGATTGTCAGATGAGCTCTTACAAGCATGGCATATGGAGTGGGATTAGGAAAAGATAAAACAATTATTTGGAGAATGTCTTTACTAGTAATTGGGTGGGCCATTTGGGAAGAAAGAAGTGCTCGGTGGTTTAGGAATGAGAGCAAAAACGTGGACAATGTTTTCAAAGGGCCAGATTGCTAGTAGAAGAATGGGCAGCAAATGCTCAACTTAAGGATTGTAATCTTTTCTTTCTTGGGCTGTAGTTGAGTCATTATTTTGACGGCTTTGCTTCTCTTTTCCATTTTAATAAAGTGAGCGTTATCTTTAAAAAAAAAAAAACCTATGATGGACCTGATTACTGGGCTGCATATAATGTTTCAGGCTCTAGTAGCTCTCATCCGAAAACCTTCTCCTCTCTCTCTCTCTCTCTCTCTCTCTCTCCCTCTCAAACTGTGGTGATGGCAAGGGCTAAAGAAGCCATTGTAGTGGCAGTGGAGTTTGTGTTGGGTCTGTGGGAGTTGAAAAAGATGAACGTTTGGGCCTCGTAGTTAGGCCTACATGTTGGACTTTTGGGGTCTTTAAATTTTAGGCCAAAAGTAATTAGGAACAGGTTGAAAAAATTCAACAAGTCACCAAAAACTCATAAGAATGGAAGGAATGATGTCGGATGCTCGCTAGAGTGGGAATTATTGAGGTGGTATAACGGTCCTAACTACTTTCTAGGGTGGTGCTCCCCTCTCTCCAAAATAACTTCCCACCAATAATTTCAAATGGCTCCAAAATTCACATTTTTCTTAGTACATGTAGCTTTTAGGACCCCTTTTATGAAACCCACCATGCATCTACTTTGAAATCCACCCCAACCATTAAGTGGAAGGAAATAATTTTAAGGCATGGCTCCAAGAATCAGAAAAGAAGACATCAAGAATGGACCAAACTAGAGTAAATAACTGCAAGAGAAAGGCCACCATTATCTCTATGGGGGGCCAAAGAGGTCTCGGATGAAGATGAAATCAATACCCTTGGATAAAATCAGCCAAGAAGTGGACCCATTCACGGCTTAGTGGGACCCACAATCCCATCTTCGAAAATCCTTTTTTATCTTACAAGACAAGTTAATGCCGTAGGAAGGAGCAAATAGAAGAGGGGTATTTTTGTCTTGAAAAAATAAAAATAATAAAAAATAAATAAAAAAAGAGAGATGCCCTCAGGGCCAAAGAAACTACATTTTGTAGAGGGAGACCAAAACCTTGATTACATCATAACTTAATGCCAATTTATTAAAAACCACTCACAATGTTCACCAATATGGTACTCTTACCCCTCACAACTATGTGTGCAACCACAACCCTGTAGGCACTATCAAATACTCTGATATCCAAACCATCAAAATCCATGCCAGGACATGGCTACCATGTATGACTAGGGCTGTAAATGGGTCAGCGGACCTAATGGAGTACCCAAACCCAACCCATTTAGACCCGACCCATTTGTTAAATGGTACGGGTCTGGGTCCAAGAACAGACCCATTTGCTAAACGGGTCTGGGTTTGGGTCTAGGTCTGGTTTCCTTTATATTAGGCCAGACCCGACCCGACCTGACCCGAACCCATTTAGTAAGTGGGCGGTTTTGGTCTATGTTTCAAGGGACCCATCCAGCCCAAATAGGGCTGTAAATGGTCAGCGGACCCGATGGGGTACTCGGACCCAACCCATTTAGACCCGACCCATTTGTTAAATGGTACAGGTCTGGGTCCAAGAACAGACCCATTTGTTAAACGGGTCTGGGTCTGGTTTCCTTTATATTAGGCCTGACCCGACCTGACCCGAACCCATTTAGTTAGTGGGCGGGTTAGGTCTATGTTACAAGGGACCCGTCCAGCCCAGACCCATCCAGACCCAGATTTAAGCCTTGTAAAATGCTTGCGTACTTGATCAAGACCCAGACCCATTAGACCCGACCCATTTATAAATGGGTCTGGGTGGATCTCCCTCTACCAAACCCGAACCCATTTATAAATGGGTCTGATGGGTTGACTTGGACCCAACCCAAACCTGCCCATTTAGTAAAAGGATATGGGTCTAAAATTTGGACCCAGACCCGTTTAGTAAATGGGCGGGTCTGGTTTTGGCTAAACCCGCCCCGAACCCGACCATTTACAGCCCTAACCTCAAACCTGTCCAAACTCAATTTTAAGTCTTGTTAAAATGTTTGCATACTAGATCCAAACCTAGACCTATTAGACCCGAATCATTTATAAATGGGTTTGGGTGGATCTCCCTCTACTAGACCCAGACCCATTTATAAATGGGTCTAATGGGTTGACTCAGACCTAAACCAGACTTCATTTAGTAAAAGGGTCTGGGTCTAAAATTTGGACCCAGACACATTTAGTAAATGGGCGAGTCTGATTTTGGCTTAACCCGGCCGGAACCCAGCCATTTACAACCATATGACCCACTTTGAAACAACGCTGATCTATATCCTACATGGAATATCCGGTCTATTTCCGTTAACGATGTTTCCTGTGAGAGAGGATTTTATATATGGCAATCAAAAAAGCATTGTTACCAAATGTACCCCACAAATCTGCTACAAATAAAAGAAAAATGGGATGAAAATCACATTATCTATCAACTTATACTAATCTCACAAAGTAACAAAAATCGAAAGTTGAACAAATCAACGGCCACCAGAGAGAATTGATTCTTGGATCGAAGAAAGATATGGTGGGCCATGATCATCAGAACCATCATCGTGTCCCAGTGCTAGACCTCTAACAATGAAATCATCCGGCAACAGTTCAGGAAGAGGTGCGTCACCGTCCAGATATTGCATGACTCGTTGCATGCTGGGCCTAGCCACTGAATGAGGGTGCGAACAAAGCAGGCCAAGCTTCATGACCAGCTCCATTTCAACCGCCACATAACCAGTTTCCAATTTCGGATCTGCAGCATCCAAGATCGCCCCTCTCCTCCAACATTCCAACACCCAATCCACCAAGATCGACTCCTCTCCCCTGTCTATTGGCCTCCTCCCACTAGCGACCTCAAGCATGAAGATTCCGAAAGCAAACACATCGGTGCTTGTGGTGGCCTTACCGGTTTTAGTGAGTTCCGGTGCAAGATAGCCGAGGGTCCCAGCAACATGGGTAGTTTGAGGAATGGATCCGTGACCGTACAATCTCGCTAGGCCGAAGTCACCAAGCCGTCCATTCATTTCTCCATCTAATAAAACATTGCTAGCCTTGATGTCTCGATGAATCACGACTTGTTCCCAAGCTTCATGCAAATAGAGAAGCCCGGAAGCTACTCCTTTGATGATTCGATACCTATGTCTCAAGTCAAGGGTTGTTTTGGGCTTATCAAAGAGAAATTTATCAAGACTACCATTGTGCATGAGATCGTAAACCAACAGGAGCTCCCGCTTGCAGCGGCAATAGCCACGGAATTGCACCAAGTTCCGATGCTTAAGCCTGCCAAGGCTCACGATCTCCGCTACAAACTCCCTCATCCCTTGTCGCGATTCATGGGAGACTCTTTTCACTGCAACTTCGATTTTGGATATTGGCAAGACGCCTGGATACACCTTACCGAAACCTCCAGTCTCCAGGAGCTGTTTATCTGCGAAGCCCTTTGTGGCAACAGCTAGATCTTTGTAGGAGAACCTGTGGGTTCCATAATCAAGCTCCCAATCTTCAAGTACTTCCGCAGATTTCATCTCCCTTCTAATGATAAAGACAATACCTAAGATGGTCATCAACATAAAAGCTGCTACAATTAAGGGCAGTGCAATCTTCATAACCTTTGATTTCTTTCTAGATCTTTCTCTCCAAGGAAAAGAAGCAAGGTGGGAAATATCAATAGCTGGAGCTTCTCCATTCATCTGAAAACTCCATCCAAGAACATAATGAGATGCAACAAGAGCACCCGTAGCCGAAGAAAAACCCACATACGTAGAGTCCAAGATGATAGGCGAAAGATCGATGGCCAAAGACAAAAGTGGGCGGTTGGGTTTTGGTACACCGATTGGATATACTGTTACATTAAATTAGGGCTCTCAATGGAGCAGATCAGATCCGAGATCTGATTCGCTCCGAATCCGTATAATGCGGATTTGGATCTTTAAATAGGTCCGATTAGTTAAATGGTCCGGATTTGGATCTTAAAATAGGTCCAATTACTTAAATGGAGCGGATATGGATTCACATGAACATATCCGAGTTTGATCCGAATCCGATTAAGATCCGACTCATTGTCACCTTACTGTATATGTTATATTCATACTGGCCATCCGTTTTACAAATTATTTTAGGCCATGTCGACCATACCATAGTAAATAGTGGGATTTGCATCATTTTTCTACTAAATTAAATATATTATATTATATATTTTATATCATATATTTTTTTAGATTTGTAATGGGGGTGGATTGGGACCTAGATCCAACCCGAATCCGATGGTTATATGGATTTTGGATTGGAAATGGATCTAACAATTTATAAATGGATTGGATATGGATATCACCTTTTGGATCCGAGTTGGATGAATCCGTCTACAGATATACGGACTTGGAGCCGGATCCAACCGGATCTGATCCAGATCCGACCCATTGAGAGCCCTACATTAAATTGTTTTTCTATGCCGTTATACTCCACCCAAACTTGCATCGGGTCGCCGCTTGTAAGACTCAAGTTGTTGAATCCGCCATTTTTGTCAGGAAAATAAATGGCCGAAGAGGATTTGATAGACTTTAATCCATTGATATCAATTCATTGATATCAATTCCGACATGGTTATTGTCAATATCACCGTTTTCTGGGTTCTTGAAGTTTTGCCATTGGTCAGCTTCAACTGGCCTGTCGGCATCATCGATGCCCCACCACTCAGGTTGTAGGGTCCATTGAAGATGAAATTACCGACCTGGGACGCCCCAACATCGATGAGGAGAAACAGAGAGAGAACCTTCACAAGCATGAGTGAAATCTACCCAAAAACTCAAACTAGAGAAGCTAGGAAGGCCAACTACAGGAATGGACTGATGACTTTCTTTCCTAACAAGGTTGCATTCAGTAAATAATTAGTTCCATTGGGACCCACGCGCTGATAGTACCGTTCCTGGTCTATTGATCAGAACTTTTCACGTTCTGAATGGAATGGATGACTGTAACAGTCATTACATTCAACTAAAAAAAATCAAAGTGAAGAGTCGTTGAAAGCAGAATGCGTCCTGTCCCCTCCTGGTTGTGAATTGGTTCAGGCAGAGCTCTGTGGGGCCCACCGTGATGTATGGTTTTTATCTACGCTGTCTATCCATTTTGGCAGATCATTTTAGCACGTGAGTCGGGAAAATGAAGCTCTGGAGAAGCCTTTTATGGCTAGGAAGTTTTCAACTGGGCGTCAACTCCTACTGTTCCTTGCACTGTGGTCCACTTGAGCTTTGGATCTGACTTGTCTTTACGCTCATGTTCTAGAATGATATGATAAAAATGGATCAACGGTGTGGATCTAAGAAATACATCCTCATGGAGCCCACGTAAATTTCACACATTAAGAAATTCCGTTAGTGGCAGGAGAGAGAAGAATATGGGAAGTATGACATGTGGGACTTCCGTGGGCTACATCATGGCGTATGTATTGGATCCATACCGTCCATCCATTTTTCCATACCTTTTAGGGCATGAATCAAAAACGAGCCAGATCCAAGCCTCAAAAGAGCCACACTAAAGGAAAGAGTGTGAATTGGACTCCATTTGTTGAAACGGTAAGAGTCTGAAAGGGCCCTTACGAAGCAAAGATGATTCATTGACTAGGGGCTTCTCTAGAGCTTCATATGAAAATTGTAGCCATCGTTTGAACAATTGATTAGACAAGGGCAACTGTACCGCAACTCACAGTACCGTACAATCTTTTCCCGCAGCATGCACATCACATGCAGGCAACTAATGTATTACAACTCGGGGTACCATATGAGCTTCCCCAGTAACATGACCCTTGTGCAGTATAAGTTACTGTGTGAATAGAACCCCTACTGTGAAGGTGTTTATGCCCAATGTGACTGCGTTAAATATAGCAACCGATGTCATTACTGTGAGAACATTGTTATGGGATATTCTTAGTTGAACGCTGGCCCGCGAACCACGAGGAAGTTCGTTCTCTATGGCCTGGCCCACATACCACCCCGCAGCTCATACTTTACTGAGGCTGACCATCCAGGCTCGGCCCCAACAGGCTGACTACCTAGGCTCAGCTCCAGAATAGCTAGATACGGTATAAGACCAACTACCCACTTAGAGTCAGTCGCGATATTTATGGAAGGTCCAGATATTTATGGAAGGTCCAAATACTCCTAGATCTACTGCCTTCTCCTGAAAGATCTCTTCAATACGATCGCGAGAGAGAATATTTCCTCCAACAGAACTCTACCGATCCATCTCTCCAAACTGCGTCCAAGCCTCCATAAATATAGCTTGCATCTACACCTTAAAGGTAACAAATCACTTAAACCATAATCCTCCTTATTCCCAGACTTAAAGCATCAGAGAGTTCCTCGCTGCACAGCGGCACCTTCCCCCTGCTTTCTCTTTCTCTTTCTTTGCAAGTATTAGAACTAGAAAATGCTCAAAGTCAGTTTTCTGTGTATTGTCGCTCTGGGGTTCTGAATAATGGAAACATTCATAAACAATCACAAGCATTCATAAAAGATACACAAGAACAGATATCGCAAGGCGAATTTTATTCTAGAAATTCTGAGATCTTGTACATTCCAGGCTATGATCTGGCACAAGCCCTTAATTACATCAAATGATCGATGACACTTGATTGAAAGGTAGAAGACTAGTCAGCAGGAACTATGGTCTTAGAATTTGTGGTCGTAGAGACCTGTATTTGTTTAGTTATGAACTGAACCATCTTTGTATAAGTCAGATGTCTATGTCCCATATTTTGACCGGAGATCCGAGCTGAGACCATCAAGGTTTTTAACTTAGAGGGTACAACTCTGGGCTTGCGCCTATCATATTTGGACAGGTGACCTCGGAAAAACTATTCTGCAGTTGTATGTACCTGAGTAGCCCAACCGATGGATGCCGTTTGAATGGATAGGGCATCGATTGTTATATTGTAGCAGTTTATAGCAATCGCTTTATAAAGAATTAGAACTCTTTGATATGGTTTATTGTGATAACCATAATCCCGTTTGTCTAGTTTTCGACCTTAATCAGATCACATTATGATAGTATATGTAAGAACATTACATTGATATGATTCTGGACACTAGCGGCCTCTTTCCGAGAAAAACTACACTGTTCATCGCATTGGATCGGATCGGACCCGCATGCTTATATTCTACTCGTTAAGTATCCCGGATGGGTTATTTAACTGTCCCATTACGTCCGAAACGTTCAAAATACTCAAAATAGGCCTTAATATGACCTGAAAACACTTAAATGGGGTGTGACACACCCTTAAATGTCTTTTGTAATTGGCTGATTTTTAGGGTGCGTCGAACCGATTTTATGGGTGCGTCAAACCATTTTATGGATGCGTCGGACTTCAACGTGTCCCGAAATTAGTTGGCTAGTTTTGCTGAATTTATGGATGCGTCGGACCATTTTATGGATGCGTCAGACTTTGACATGTCCCGAAATTAGTTGGCTGGTTTTGCTGAATTTATGGATGCGTCGGACCATTTTATGGATGCATTGGACTGATTTTATGGATGCATCGGACTTCGATGCATTCTGAAATTGTCCGTCTGATTTTTTTGAATTTATGGATGCGTCAGACTATTTTATGGATGCGTCGAAGTCCAATGCACCATTAAATTATTTGTTGAATTTATGAGTGCGTTGCCACACTTGTAATTTTTAAAATTTGGGCCTATGGTGGTCTGGTCGGAGTAATCTTTCGGTAGAAGATGCCAGTGATTGGAAAGGGATTTCGGTGATCACCAGAAAAGTTTTTCGATGATCGGAAAAGGGGTTTCAGCGAGGGTTTTTCAACGAAAATCCCAAATACCCAAAGGATAATAGCCTCTCTCTCTCTCTCTCTCTCTCTCTCTCTCTCTCTCTCTCTCTCTCTCCTAGAACGTACAAATGAATAGTGCAAAGGGGCATTTATACTCGAAAATATCAGAAGACGACCAATGAGGGGCTGCCACGTGCCACGCACCTCAAAATGCCTCTAACGCACCCTTAAATTGGATGCGTGGGGCTCTGACACATCCAAAATGATATTTTGTAATTGGCTGATTTTTTAAATGCGTTGAGCTGATTTTTCGGGTGCATCAGACCTGATGCACCTTTAAATTACTTTTCAATCTTTACTGAATTTATGGGTGCGTCGAGCTAATTTTATGGATGCGTCGGACATTTTATGGACATGTCAGAGTCCAATGCACCCTGAAATTATTCATATGTTTTATGTCGATTTTATGGATGCGTTGACCTATTTTATGGGTGCGTTGAAGTCCAATGCATCCCGAAATTATTTTCAAATTTCTATTGATTTTTCAAGTGCGGTGGACTGAATTGATGGATACGTCAAAGTCCAATACACCCTAAAAATGCTTGCTGATTTTCTATGATTTTAAGGGTGCGTCAGACGAACTTTTTGTCTGTGTCAATTGGGTTTTGTAAAATGATGGGTTTGCGAGGCCCATTTGTTGATGAATGGTCATGCATTATTCATGATAATTCATGATGAAGGTCATGACTTGATTTTGGGCGGTTCCGATCACGGTGATTTGCGGGGCCCGCTGGAGATTCACCAAAAAATGACTAAGTAATGGATCCCAATGCTGCAGATCTCAATTTTTGTGTGCGCTGTGGGAATTTCTCAAAGTGCGTGAACATTTTATTTGTTTTGAGGATACCAACTTTTTGGGACCCCAACAGCAAGTCCGGAGGACGGAAGAAGCTCTTGCACACAAATCGAAAGTCACATGGCAATTCATGGCTATTTAAATCCATTGTCCAAAATCGTGCAACAACAGTTGGCACCGTTTGCGAGAACGACGTAGCTCGTGTTCTCACCACTTAAACCCTAGCATTTAACACTCATCCTTTGGCCGACATGGCTATAGGGCAGGAAGAAGGCCAAGACCACTATCAAAACTCTGCAAGAACCCACCTTAGAGAGCAGAGTGCAGTAGTTTAGAGAGCCAGACTCGCTACAACCTTCCCTGACGTCCAGTCAGCGAAGGTCTCAGAATAAAAAATCTTGTTTAGCTGTTCTCGAGGAACAGTATGAAAATATGGCAGAAAAACTAGATCGTATCACGGTCTATTTCGAGAATGGTGGGACATCACAGGTTACTCATTCCTAGCCGGCCGCTTTAATGGGAGGCCCGGGGGACTTGTCCTAGGATCAACCTCACCAAGCTCACCATCCAGGCAACAACAGTCATGCCAACCAAGCCGAACCTGGCCAGGCATATTCGGCAACTCGCCTCGACACTGTAAACCTACGTCACACCCTTGAAGACATACGTCGGGGGAAAGAGATCGATCAAGTTGCAGAGAGTCGCCCTCACCTTGAAGCTCAGCACGGGGAACTCCAAGACCAAATCAATGACATGAGGAAGAAATACCAGTCCAAGGCCTCGACCCCGATCGAAGCATTCCTCGAAGAAGCGAAGGTTCGGCCCCGTTCACTTAAGACATCTTAGCCGAGCGTCTTCCTCTTAGTTTCAAAGTGTCCAACTTTGGACTCTACCCCAGTGAATGCGATCCAATCGAACACCTTGAAACCTTTAAGACTCGGATGGAGCTATATGGTACTTTGGGACCCATCATATGCAAAACCTTCCCCCTGTCACTAACAGGTCCTACACGCATATGGTTCCGGGGACCGGCCAAAATCCATCTCCTCTTATGACTAGTTGAGCAGAGCCTTCATTGCCCAATTCATCGGCAGTAGAGGATCCCAAAAATAGGTCACTCATTTGCTGACCCTAAAGCAAAAGGAGGATGAGCCCTTATGAGACTACATCGCCTAATTCAACAAGGAGTCCCTGGATGTAGAGGACTACCTTAAGAAAATGGCCCTCATAGCCCTTATCAATGGACTCCGACCGGGGAAACTCCTACATTCACTTGGTAAGACCTCGTCGAAAACCCCATCAGAACTCCTTGACAGGGCCCATAAGTATGCAAACGTTGAGGACCTCATCAACATCCATCACAATAATAACGGCTCGACCACAAGCAAAGGGCGAAGAGATACAAAAGACGACCATGGGTCTTGTCCCCAGGTTCGAGAAGTATACACCTCTCAAGGCCTATGTTGATCAAATCTTCCTAAAAATTAAAGAAAAGAGCTACTTGAAGGCTCCAGCGAGACTAAGATCCAACCCGAAGAAAAGAAGTAAGTCAAAATATTGCCTCTTCCACAAGGATCACGGCCATAACACAGCGGATTGCTACGAATTGAAGCAGCAAATTAAGGCCTTAATCCAGAAGGGCTTCCTCCAAGAATATGTCGATAGGCACCCAGCCGACAGCTTCCCACCTACTAAGGGCCCACCAAAGGCTCACATCAACGACAAGCCCTTAGGAGAAATCCGCTGAGGACTCATCCAACCAACCAGAATGCCCAGGTCCTACATAGGCAGCCTAGGCTAAGAAGAGGTCGACCACCCTTTATTAGCGCAATATAGGTTGGTCACATAGGTTAGCCCCCAAGATGAGCCGATCAGGCACACGAAGTATTGCCAGTGGTATATGCGCTAAGGTGAAAAATATCTTTCTTTCTTGAAAACCACTTGTACTGAACTCTCCTCGTCAATAAAAGTGAGATCCTATTTTCAACCAAAGCTTTTGGACCAGCCGCCTAGGCTCTGCCACTCAGGCCTTGGCCACCCGGGCCTCGGCCGCCCGGGCTCAGCCGTCCATGCCCAGCTGCCCAAGCCCCACACAAGCCACTTAGGCTTAACCACTGAAGCCTTGCCCGTCCAAGCCTCAGTCGTCTAGGCTCAGCCGCTCAGGCCCCATACAAGTCTCCTAGGCTCGGCTACTCAAGCCTTGTTCACCCAGGCCTCAGCCATCCAGGCAAGGCCGCCCAGGCCCCATACAAGCCATCGAGGCTCGACCATTTAAGCCTCAGCCGCCCAGGCCTCAACTATCTAAGCTCAACCGCCCAGGCCTCGGTCTCAGACCTCCTAGGCTCAACAATTTAGACCTAGCCAAAACGGTCTGAGTTTGGCCAATGAAGCCCAAACATCACTCAACTCACCCGATAGAGCAGAGCCTACCTGCAAGAGACGTCTTTCACCCAACATGGAAAGAAAATACCAAAAATATTGAAATATCTTTTTATTATGGAAAGACCGTCAAGGTCACTTACAACAGGCGTCATGCGCTGACAATTCGACATCACAGAAAAAAGACCTATCATATTACAATCTCTATCATGAAAAGAGATCTTCGTTGAACAAAAGATAGGAAGAACGTCCCCGTGTCACAATCTGCCCTCTTCTCTGAAGTCTCTTCTGTTTCCCTCTTTTGTTCTTCAACTAGCAGCCCAAGTTGGATAGTGACGAGCATATCCCGAGGGAGCTCTATCGAATTCGATCCTAGAATTCGAACAACAGAGGGAGCGGAGGCACAAGCCAACAAGCTGCACACACTCAGACTATGGAAACACGCAGCAAAATAAAAAAAATGTGACCTCCTGTTCCTCCATTCGAAATTCAACCACCAGGCATTGTACATTACACAAGAAACCACTGTCAGCACCAAATAGTTTTTTATCCTTAAAGGTTGCTGCTCCAAAGCCTCCCTCCCACTTGTAGAACCAGAAGTGTGCGATAGAGACACCCATGGCCAACCAGTTCAAAACCATCTATGTCAAGGCACACCAAGGGATGGGCTACTTATAATCGACCTTCCACCCGTTTCCCTTCCAACGCAAGCCACGCGCCCACTAGTGATTAGCTATCTCCACCCATCACCACATGCCCCTACTGCACAGTCATCTACGATTAGATGCTACAAAAGGTGCGCCCCAAAAGATGAACTGCCATCACGTGTCGAACAACTACCCGCCAGAGATCGCTGAATTCAAAACCAGATTTAATTCCCCCTCTAGTCTCCACATCTCAAGTACAACTTGTTACATCACGGAATGTGACAACATCACCTACAACATCATACAGGAATGGTGAGTTATGGTGAGGCCCCTCGAGAGACTCAAGCTCAGCAAGCCAGTCTCCAAACATCGCCAAGAACAATTTAGCCGAATCATTATGCTCTTAAGACCTCACATGCTTAACCTAGGAGTAGGGGTGCAACTTTTATGGGATATTTCAAGCTAGACCCTGGCCCATGAACCACGAGGAAACCCATTCCCCACGGCCTGGCCCACAGACCATCCCGCAGCTCGCACCTTGCTGAGGCCGACCACCTAGGCTCAGTCCCAGCAGGCCGACCACCCAGGCTCAGCCATGACAGGCTGACCACTCAGGCTCAGTCCCGACAGGCCGACCACCCAGGCTCGGCCCCGACAGGCAGACCACCTAGGCTTGGCTCCGACAGGCAGACCACCCAAGCTTGGCCCCGACAGGCTAACCACCCAGGCTCAGCCCCAAAACAACTCGATACGGTATAAGACCAACCGACCACCCAAAGTCAGTCTGTGATATTCACGGAAGGTCCAAATACTCCCAGATCTACTGTCTTCTCCAGAAATATCTCCCCGATACGATCTCGAGAGAGAATGTTTCCTCTAATGGGACTCTATTGACATATCCTAGTAAAATCCGTCTCTCCAAACTGCCTCTAAGCCTCCATAATCTACACCTTAAAGCTAAGGAATAACTTAGACCCTAATCCTCCTTATTCCCGGACTTAACTTAGGCATCAGAGAGTTCCACACCGCACAGCAGCACCTCCCTCCTGCTTTCTCTTTCTCTTTCTCTTTCTTTGCATGTTTGGCAAATGGAAGGAGCTCTTGCATGCAGATCGAAAGTCACGTGGCAAATCCTGGCTGTCTAAATCCGTTGTCCAAAATTATGTAACAACAAACATAATCCCCTCTATGAAGGTATTTATACGTGATTTGACCGTGTCAAATTTAGCGACTCAAATAATGCCACATGACATCAAGATCTTAATAATAGACAAACGAAATGTCTCTACAATTGCTCTAATGGACAAATTTAAATAGAATTTGAAAAGTTATGAGTAGCCCCAAAGAGTAAGTCTCGCTAACTATTGAGCTAACTATTGATATGAGACACATGGCACGTGTCTTGCTCAAGTAGTGGAGTCGACTATTCACCGCCCGTAACAGCTTCATATGACGTCTAACAATGGATATCAATCGAAATACATCGTGGCTAGTGTCGAGTCCGGCTGATCCATCATAGCATTACATAGAAGAAGCCCAAGCGGCTAAAACCGCTCAAGGAGTTGAGAAGCAGCAACGCCAAGTTGGCCAACTGAGTTTCACAGTGCACAACACACATTGGAGTTCTGATTCACCCTTAGTCGGCCTTGGAGATGGTGGCTGTTTCTTACCATGGCTTCGTTTAAAGACTTAGGGACTCTAAATCGAGCTGTGATTCACCCTAGTCAGTGCAGACTTGTCAGAGTCTTAAAACCATGGGCCATAATCATAACTGGGCCAGTCAAAGCATGTCCAACCAGGTCCAGCCCAGCACCGCCAGCCGAGGACCTAAGCTCATGCCAAGTCCACCATTCAAGTATCAGCCCATCAATCTAAATAAATGGATCAGGCCGACTATTGAACTACCCAAAACAACCCATGTCAAATGATTGGGTAATGGCTGGGCCTCTGAGCATTTTGGCAGCATGGTCCATTGATTACTTAACGGGGCCTAAAAGTTAGGACCAGTTCTGAATAACCAGTGCTAAGGCCTAAAGAAATAAATAAATAGGATTCTCTACTAATTAACTAGTCTACACCCATATGAGAAAGGAAAAAAAAAAGTGTACGGTTAAAAAGAACTGACCAGTGCTCCGGATTCAACATACATGCATAGACCACCTGATGAATGGAAAGACCAGATACAGGTCCCGACACATATACTTGGTGGGGCCTAACTAGTGAACGGCCTGGATCCTGCCAACACGTGGCATATTCACATGTGTGGGTGAGCAGGATCTAAGATGACATTCAAGAGCCCTTTGAGGAAGCGAACCATGTTGGGTCAGGACCACTCCTCGTTTCTAGTTGGTCTCTCTGCCATTGCATGTGGACCCTATGAGCCCTTGTTGCGCTAGTGAGAAGTACCACGATCAGACAAGACCGTCCAATTGGTGTGACTTTTGGGTTGTGGACTATCAAACCGAGGGCCACTTGACGAGTGGTCAGGATTTCACAATAATTCGTAGGGTGAGATCAAAATCACTGACAGGGAAGAGAGAGCTTCAAAAGGCACCAAAGAGGGTCATGCTATGTACGGATTTTAAGCGTGTAAGTGGGCCCTACCGTAGATGTCCTCACCGAAAAAATCTCGCATGTGGGAGAATCCTAACCATTCAATTACTGGCAAGCAAACAAGAAAGAACCACATCAATTAGACACGTTCAACGGAATGGTGGGGGTTCAGTCACAACTTTTTACTATGATATGGTCCACCTGAGACATGAATCTGATTCATTTTTTTAATCATGCCTTAAAATGAGTTGGAGAAACGGATGGACAGCGTGGATATAAGATGCATACATCAGGGATCCAACGAGGCCCTATCCTATATACACTCAGTCTAGGGCTCTCACTGGGTCAGATCTGCTCCAAGTCCGTATATCTGTAGATGGATTTGGATGGGATTCGCATCCAACTTGGATCCAAAAGGTGATATCCATATCTAATCCATTCATAAATTGTTAGATCCATTTCCAATCCAAAATCCATATAACCATCGGATTCGAATCGGATCTAGGTCCGAATCCAACCTCATTACAAATCTAAAAAAGCATGTAATATAATATATTTAATTTAGTAGAAAAATTATGCAAATCCCACTATTTACTGTGGTATGGTCTACGTAAGGGTGGCATGTCTCAATTTTGAGACATGGCCTAAAATAATATGTAAAACAGATGGTCAGCATGCATATAACATATACAGTAAGGTGACAATGAGTCGGATCTTAATCGGATTTGGATCAAACTCGGATATGCTCCTGTGAATCCAAATCCGGTCCATTTAAGTAATCAGACCTATTTTAAAATCCGAATCGCATCTTGGATTTGACCCGCTCCATTGAGAGCCCTAACTCCGTCCATCCCTTTCTCTGGCTCATTTCAGGGCATGAGACATTAAAAATTGCAGCAGAACCGGGGAGTACACCATAGGAAATAATGATGATGGACCATTAAAATCTTCTCTTGGGCCACAAGTTTTGGATCAAGCTGATATTATGGTCCTTTCATCGAGGTCTGTGTGACCTTGTCAACAGGTTGGATGGCAAATATACATTCCAGTGGCCCGCAAGAATTTTTTAATGGTTGGCATTCAATCACCACTGTTTCATGTGGTGTGTGGGCCACATGAGATTTAGATCTAATTCGTTTTCGGGACTATTCCCTAAGATGAGCTGTTAAAATGGATGCACAATGTGGATATAAGACATGTTCATTACAGTGGTCCCCACAGTCAAGGATCTACCAAAGCCACGTCCCGTATGAACGGAAGAGGAACATGATAAAATAAAAATGCATGTATCACGAAATAGGCTAGAGGCAACAAAGGTCGTTTGGGGCCACAATGAGCGTGGAAATTGTAAGCGTCCGAAGGGACCACAATGATTCATTGACTCATGGCTTCTTCAAAGCTTCACGTGAAAAGATCTTTTGAGCAACTAATCACATAAAGGCCACTGTACCGGAACTCACGGCACTTCATCATGTGGGGCCCACCTTTGATGTGAACCATTCATTATGTAGCCCACCTTGATGTGGACCATACATCATGTGGAGCCCCACGTTCAAATGAGTCGGTTATCATGACGGGCCCACCTTTGATGTCCACCATACATCATGTGGGCCCCACCTTTGTTTTGGACCATCTATCATGTGGGGCCCACTTGATGTGGATAGCCCATCATGTGAGGCCACATTTTGATCCAAGTCATCCATCATGTGGGACCCACATTTGATGTCCACCGTCCATCATGTAGGTCCCACCTTTGTTGTGGACCGCCCATCATGTGGGACCTAACCTTCAATATGGGCCATCCATCATGTGGGCCCATCTTTAATGTTAAACTTCCATCATGTGGTCCCACATTCAATGGCCACCATCCATCATATGGGTCCCACCTTTTTTGTGGACCGTCCATCGGGTAGGGCCTGCTTGATGTGTATCGTCCATCATGTGGAGCCACATTTTGATGCAGGCCACCCATCATGTGGGGCTCACCTTTGATGTAACCATGCATTAGTGTATCGTCCATCATGTGGAGCCACATTTTGATGCAAGCCACCCATCATGTGGGGCTCACCTTTGATGTAACCATGCATTATGTCGGCCCACCTTGATGTGGACCATTCATCATGCGGGGCCCAACCTTCAATATGGGTCGTTCATCATGTGGGCCTACCTTAGGGAGATTGTAAAGAAAAGAGAAGATGGCAAGATAGGAATTACTCGAAAAGTTGAAAGACAAATTTGTCAAAAAATTAGGCAAAAATGTCTACTCACTTAAGCAAAATAAACTCTTTTTTCAAAAAGTAACCCTTCCCCAACTTATAAAATCGGAGCTCATTTGCTACTTTTGAAAACAAGTAAGCACCCTAATTAGACTTTTACTAAATAGTCTAAAAGCTTATATTTTTATAAATAAGTCAATAAACTCTTATTTGTAGAGATGTCAAATGCCCCCTTAATAAGAGACAAATAAAAGATCTCCACAGTTGCTTTATTGCTAAATATAAATAAAATTTTAAAAGTTATTGTTAGTGCACTTTTCCGTGGCATACTAGTGCACCTTGTTTGTCAATCACTTACATCAGTGAGTCTAGAGTCGGTTGAGCCCAAAGAAGACGAAGACCGAAGACTCAAGACGGACCGGCTGCATCAAGGAAGAAGATTCAGGTATATGAGATGCCTTGGTGCCTTAACCTCGACCAAAACCCATCCCCTTTGTATCCTTGATGACCTTGACCACATTTAGAACCCTTTAGGCATCATAGATAGGCCCTAGGTGTCACATTTGATCATCCCTACCTAGGACTTCATATACAGGCTGAAGAAAATGGAATTCAGTTTGTTGAAGAGGGTACCCAGGCTGGTCCGACCGGTCAAGACCGGTCGGCCAGCATCCCTGCTGCATTTACAAGGCCAGCCGACCGGTCATGACCGGTCGGCCTTCACAAATGAAGGGAAACAGCAAGGTGGGCCGACCGGTCATGACCGGTCGGCCAGTTATTGGCGTCCTGCATTGATCAGCCCTCCAGCAAGAGGGGCCGACCGGTCTTGACCGGTCGGCCTGGCATGTTAAGGCAGTCCAGTGAGGGTGGCCGACCGGTCATGACCGGTCGGCCAGTGTATTTGGCCTAGGCTGTTTTCATCCTACAGCAGAGGGGTCCGACCGGTCGTGACCGGTCGGGACAGGTCGTTTTATGACCGTTTTATGCCCGTTTTCTGACCGTTGAGGCTCTCTTTTCCTACATAAAGAGCTTCGGTTTTGGGCATTGCGAGAGGGATGTTTAAGGGAGAAAAGCCACCATTGAAGGAGTTCTTTTGAGGCTTATTCCTTGACCTATGCAAGGCATCTTCCTTGTGCTTTAACACAAGATTAAGAGCATTCCAAGCTCATGAAGAAGATGACCTTCATCCCCTCTTGATCTCTAGAGTTAGGAAGCTTCTTGATTGGCAAATCCTTGTCCTAAACTCGAAGATGAGATCGTTGTAGGTAAGAGACTCTAGGAAACCCATTCCCACTAAGTTGTAGAGTTCTCAAACCCATCCTCCTAGCACCTTGGGCATTTCAAGGCATCGCATGCAAGGTGTTTGATCGAATGTGGCTGAGGCATTGGCGACGCAACGGCGGCACGATCGAGGGAGCAAAGGGAAGCTGATTGAAGCACGGGAGAGCGGAGATCAAGCAACCCAATACGGCGCTAAACAAGGGGCTCATCCGACAAGTAGGTTGTCTTATTTGAGAGTCCATTTTAGAGTTTGTTTGTCAACTCGCCTTAGGGACGTTAGCCGTTCCTTGGCCCGTCAGCCGGGTCTAAACTAAGTCTCCAAGGGGAAGCCTCCGACACGGGAGTAAACGTGCGATTGGGTTGAGAGGTGAACCGATAAAACCTCCGTGTGTAAAGGTTGAGAGGTGAACCTCATTTAAAACCTCCGTTAGTGAATGCCGGTGTGCTCAAAGGGGTTGAGTACTTGAACCGGGAGTGGAGTAGACACGTAGTCGAACCACTATACATCCTTGTGTTTGTGATTGTTATTGAGCACATTGATATCCTTGCATTGTTAGTTTAATTGCTTAATTATGAATGATTGATATGAATGCATGCTAGGCACTTTTTAGGCATCCTCGCACAAGATGTACCTTCACTACTTGTGTAGACTTGAGCTCATTGATCCAATCTCATAAGTCTACACAAGGTGCATAGGTTAGGAGCTTGATTAGTTGTATCATTTACTTCCTATGCATGCTTAGACTAGGTTTGTTTATTGCTTATCCTCTTGCTAGTCTTTTGATTGGACCCACCAAGGCTTGGAAGCCGAGGTGTTCTTGCTTACAACGCTTATTTTGTTGAATTGTATTAGTAGGCGAAAAGATTTTCAAAAAGGTCCTATTCACCCCCCCTCTAGGTCCATAGCCATATCTCCAAGTGTCTCTATAAGCAGTGAAACCGCAATTTCAGTTATAAGTACCTCCAAAAGAGTAAGTTTAGCTAGCTAGTGCCATCAGACATGGCATGCGTTTCGCTCACGTACCGAAGTCAACTACTCACCGTAACAGCCTCATATAACGAATAATGGGTATTGGCCGAAATATGTCATAGCTAGTAACGAATTCAGCCAATGCATCATAGCATAACATAGAAGAAGACCAAGCAGTTGAAACCACTTAAGGAGTTAAGAAGCAACATAACAATAATGCCAAGTTGGCTAAGTTTCACGGCACACAACACACATTCGGACAAAGAAATGGATAACGATCACAACACATGACATCACGAGAAGAATTCTCATTTGTGTAGTGAGCGCAGGAGGTGCATGCAATCAACGGCTAGCCCACGACAAATAAATAGCATGCATAGTGTTGCATGACAAGCCACAACTATCTACCAGCTTAGACAATTATTTCTGCATCAAAAGACATGAAGAGTGACATTAAGATCTTTCTCTAACTATGGCCTCAAAGTTATATAAATAGAAGGAAGATTTAAAAATATGCCAACCTAACACAATACAACTCTACAACACAACATTACTTATCTTCTCTTAGTTTATCTTAGCTTAGCTTAATCTGATCCATCTGCACTACTATATTGGCCCAACTTTAGCCTCAGAGCTACACTAGATCGGCTTTAGCCTTGGAGTAGTGTAATCCAGTCCATCTACACTACTATGTTGGACCGACTCAACTCAGTAGTGTAATTCCCTTTGTCTATGTCCAAATCGTTAGATCAAAGAATATTATTTCCTTTTCTTTGTAGTGTAATTCCCTTCGTCTATGCTCGAGTGGAAGATCTTAGCACTAGGACCTTGCCATTTATGTCATAGTTGCTGTTGGGTGCGTTTCACACAAACCTTCGGATCTCGCCCCCCAATGCACTAGAATTATGGACTACGGTAATGCAATAATCAAGAATAAACAAACAATCACACGACACAAGGAGTTTTTACGTGGAAAACCCTCAAAAGAGATAAAAACCACGGGACCTAGTCCAGATCAACAATCTACTATCTCAGGGAACTGTTACAACCGATCTCAAGCACACACCGCTTGGATCAAACCTTCTTCATCCACTTGGGATGGATAAACAACAAGAGAATAGCAAAAGTAGAGTGATCTCACCGATCCTCGCTGAGACGACGGTTGCACAGAAGAACTCCTCTTCAAGCAACTTCTCCCTTCTACAAGCTTCTTTTTTCTCTCTTTTCTCTCTCTCTTCCTCTTTTTTCCTCTTTCTCACCTTGGACGTGTAAACCACACAATGGGATGCCCTAATCCCGTTTTAAAACTCTTTAAGTACAAAAACGAAGCAATTAGAGCCCAAATAGGAAACTGCGTCTAAACAGTCCGCACTGGGTCGGGCGCCCGGTCACCAGACCGTCAGGCGCCCGGCCAAACAAAAAACAATCCAACGGCAAATCATGAGAAAAACTGAATTTCGGGTGCCCGGACCAACATGGTCGAGCGCCCGGCCAAGTCATCAGGCACCCGGTCACAAAACCGTCGGGCAAGACTGCTGCACAAAACCATAACTCCTGATGAATTTCGGTTGCCCGGCTAATAAATGGTCCGGGTGCCCGACCTACCCAATCCACACACTCTCTCTCCTCTGCCTTTTTGAGGAGGAAAACTCCATCAGTTGCTAGATTGTTGAGGATTATCTTTTGTAAGTTTCTATTTTCTTTTTATTACTCATATATTTAACTCTCGCATTGATTTGATCAATCAAGCCCTGCTATCATAGTGAGAAAAAAAAATTTACAACTGAAAAGCAAAAAGAACTCATTAAAATGATTAACGCTTCCCTTCATAAATACCGGTAGCAGAATATATAGATGGCTGAATTTAGAGCCAGACACCTTCAACAATTTATGTATAATTGATTGATGAAATGGGATTATCCACCAATTGACTGCTAGCCTTTTAGGTAATTGCCATGTTTCTTTTTCAATTTCATTTATCTAAGTTGGGGTTAGAATTTTGGACAGCTTAATTTAAGTTATTCTCACCATACTGACTCGTCAAAGTTTCTCCTATAATATGCAAATGAGCAGCTTCTTATAACCACATGCACGGGTTTTTCATTCTAAGAAGTGGGGACATGTTCTGGAAATCCAGATCATTGATCTATTAGGTTCCATCATGATTATGTAGCTATGATGGCAAACCTGACCTTGATTTTCAAACTTGGCAGGTCCCACAAGATAAATGGCCATGATTCATTAGGCTACTCACAATAGAGGATAGTCCATAGCCATCTCATTTCTTCCACAATTGGCTAAACGGTTCTGTAGCCAATTTTGGAAGAGAAGAAGCTTGGTACCTGAGATTAAATGACATGGAATTGCATTTGATGGAATTAACACCATGATTGTCCAATCCTACATTTTGGATCAAATTCTTTCTTTGAGAAAAACACAGTATTAAGTGAAGCGGCCACCCTTATGCATATGCAACTTGAATGTCACATGTAAAGGGTGCACATGGATGGACGGCATGGATAAAACACATGCATCAACGTGAGGCCATAGATGCATTGGATTTCAAAATCTATTAGAAATCCCACGGTACCTACTATTGGTACTCGATGATGAGATACTAGATGATTCCAAATACCAGATGGAATTTGCATGGATCAAATGCAATTCCGTACCACCTAATACCATACAGCAAATAAGCCCAGTTTCTCACCACAGCATGGTTTAAAGACTCAGCAACTCTCTGAGTCTAGTTGTGATTCACCCTAGCCAGTCGGTCCCGCCCAACTTGCGGAAATCAAGGTGACATGAGAGTGCCTCGTGGTATTGAACTAGATCAGGTCCTACCAAGCCTGAGTCAACTCGAATAAATCAATCGGACTTGCCAGTCTTAAAACCATGGGCCTTCATTATAACTGGGCCAGTCAAATCATGTCCAGGTCCAGCCCATAAATTAAGGATACTAGCTCAGGTCCAGCACCACCCACCGAGGACCTACGCTCATGCCAGGCCCACCATTCAAATATTAGCCCATCAATTTAAATAAATGGGTCAGGCCACTAATGAACTACCCAAAGCAACCCATGTCAAACAAGTGGGCTGTGGCTAGGCCTCTTAGCATTTCGGTGGCAAGGCCCATTGATTACTTACGGGGCCTAAAATTTAGGACAACCAGTGGTAAGGCCCAGACCAAACCTGGCCAACTGGGGCTGGACTTGGACCCAGCCCGGTTTCATCCAAAATGCCCCACCATGTCCTTCCATCTGGAAGGTTCAGCCATAGATGGACCCCATGGAAAAGAAATCCTCTTATCAGGAACTAATCAATCAAAGGAAGGTTAGAATCAATGGCCTAGAAAAATCATATCTGGCCAATCGTTGTAAGGACGGTGAGGATCTTTTGCATTTCTGCCTTGCGGTCCGAAATTTCTGGATATGGTGGGACCTTATTCTTCCAGATGAATCGTCTCAACCATTGTAGATCACAATGCCCCTCATGCATGGAAAATCTGGACCATTCATCAAGCAAGCCCATTGCATGTGCTCCTTTAAGTTATATATAAATCTTCGGTTAAAAAGAACTGACCAATGCTCCGGATTCTGCATACATGCATGGACCACCTGATCAATGGAAAGACCTGATATACAGGTCCCAACACTTACTTGGTGGGGCCTAACTAATGAACGGCCTGGATCCTGCAAACACGTGGCATATTCGCATGTGTGGGGTGAGCTGGATTTAAGATGACATTCAAGGGCCCTTGAGGAAACGAACCATGTTGGACCACTCGTCTTTTGAAAACGGACCCTATATGGGCGCGGATTTCCTGCGAAAGCCTTACACAGGAAGTTCCTGCGCTGGTAATCAAGGTGGGACCCACAGTGATGTATTTCGATAAATCCACCCCGTCCATCCGTTTTGGGAGCTCATTTTAGGACGTGAGAACAAAAATGAACAGGATCCAAGACTCAAGTGGGCCTCACTAAAGGAAAAGGTGGGTAGGTAAATTACTACCGTTGAAACCTCCCCAGGTCCACAATGATATTTATATGACATCTATACCGTTCATAACGTCACTACTACTGGGATGAACTGGAAACACAAATATTATCCTGATTCGAAACTCCTGTGGCTCCACAAATATTTCAACTGTGGACGTTCAATCCTCACGTTTTCGGCCCACTGTAGTCTTTAATCCGGTTCATTTTTGCTCTCATGTCCTAAAATGAGTTCCCAAAACGGATGGACGGGGTGGATTTATCAAAACACATCACTGTAGGCCCCACCTTGGTTCACAGCGCAGGAACTTCCTGCGCAAGGCTTTTGCAGGAAATCCGCGCCTTTGCGTACCGAGTAAACTCTGTTGGGCCCGGAATTGGATTGCGTGCGGAGTTACTCAGAAGGTCTGTGCTTTACCTATTCCGTCCATACGTTTTTCCAGCTCATTTTAAGGGTTGAGCCCAAAATTTAAGCATATCCAAATCTCAAGCGGACCATGCCACAGGAAACAGTGGAAATAATAATTTCCACCGTTGAAACCTTCCCAGGCCCCACAGTGATGTTTATTTGTCATCCGACCTGTTCATAAGATTACATGGACATGGATGAAGGGAAAACACAAATATCAGCTTGATCCAAAACTTCTGTGTCCCTCGAGAATTTTTCAATGGTAGACATTCAGTTCACACTTTCCCTCTGGTGTGGTCCACTTTAGATTTTTGATATGCTTCATTTTTTGACACCCTACCTTAAATTGTCTGTTAAGATGGATGGACGGATGGGATAAAATACGTAAATCATAGTGGGCCCCACAGAGTTTACTAGGGACGGTTAGCGTGCAGAGTTACTCACTAAGCAATCCGCTTCCGTTGGGTTTATCCACGCCGTCCATCCCTTTTTCGGACGCAGATTTCCTGTGAAAGGCTTTCGCAGGAAGTTCCCGCGCTGGGAATTTAGGTGGGGCCCACTGTGATGTTTGTGAAAATCCATGCCGTCCATCTGTTTTATGAGCTCCTTTTAGGACGTGTGACCAAAAATCAGCGGGATCCAAGACTCAAGTGGGCCAAAAAAGTGAGGATTGAACGTCCACAGTTGAAATATTCATGGGGCCGCAGAAGTCTTGAATCAGGTTAATATTTGTGTTTTCAGTTCATCCCAATAGGAATGACATTATGAAAGGCATGGATGGCATATAAGTATCACTGTGGACCTCATGGAGGTTTCAATGGTAGGAATTTCCTACCCACTTGAGTCTTGGATCCTGTTCATTTTTGTTCGCACGTCCTAAAATGATCTCACAAAATGAATGAATGGCGTTGATTTCTCACAAACATCATGGCGGCCCCACCTAGATTCCCAGCGCTAAAGGCTTTCTAGGAAATCCCCGTCCGCTCGCATTTTAGGGGTTGAGCCTAAACTTTCAAGTAGACCACAGGGCACATAGTGATGTTGATTTCATGATTTGTCATCTAACCTGTTCATAAGATCACAGGGAAAAAACAAATATGAACTTGATCCAAAACTTCTGTAGCTCCTAAGAACTTTTCAGTAGGAGACGTTGAGTTCACACTTTTCCTGTGGCATGGTCTGCTTGAGATTTTGATATGCTTCATTTTTGGGATCCAAGCCTAAAATTATCTGCTAAGATGGATGGACGGAGTGGATAAAACATGTAAATTACGGTGGGCCCCACAGAGTTTACTCAGTATGCTTAGCATACCTTACTCACTAGGGCTCTCAATGGAGCGGGTCAGATCCGAGATCCGATTCGCTCCAAATCCATATAATGCGGATTTGGATCTTAAAATAGGTCCGATTAGTTAAATGGACCGGATTTGGATCTTAAAATAGGTCCGATTACTTAAATGGAGCGGATATGGATTCACATAAACATATCCGAGTACGATCCGAATCCGATTAAGATCCGACTCATTGTCACCTTACTGTATATGTTATATTCACGTTGGCCATCCTTTCTACAAATTATTTTAGGCCATGTTGACCATACCATAGTAAATAGTGGAGTTTGCATCATTTTTCTACTAAATTAAATATATTATATTATATATTTTATATCATATATTTTTTTTAGATTTGTAATGGGGGTGGATTTGGACCTAGATCCGACCCGAATCCAATAGTTATATGGATTTTGGATCGGAAATGGATCTAACAATTTATAAATGGATCGGATATGGATATCACCTTTTGGATCCGAGTTGGATCCGAATCCAATCCGAATCCGTCTACAGATATACGGACTTGGAGCCGGATCCAACTGGATCCGATCTAGATCCGACCCATTGAGAGCCCTATTACTCACTACGCAATCCGCTTCCAAGAGAGAGCATCAAAAGGCACCAATGAGGGTCAGGAAGCGGATTGAGTACTGAGTAACTCCGCACGCTAGCATGCGGAGTAAACTCTGTGGGGCCCACAGTGATTTACATATTTTATCCACTCCATCCATCCATCTTAACAGAATATTTTAAGTATGGTGCCGAAAAATGAAGCATATAAAAATCTAAAGTGGACCACACCACAAGAAAAGTGTGAACTGAATGTCTACCATTGAAAAATTCTCAAAGGACAGAGAAGTTTTGGATCAAGCTGATATTTGTGTTTTCCCTTCATCCATACCCATGTGATCTTATGAACAGGTTGGATGAAAAATAAACATCAATGTAGGTCCTGGGAAGGTTTCAATAGTGAAAATCATTGTTCCCACTGTTTCCTGTGGAATGGTCCACTTGAGATTTGGATATGCTCGAATTTTGGGTTCAACCACTAAAATGAGCTGAAAAAACATATGGACGGAATAGATAAAGAACATACATTTTAGGTGGGCCCAACTGAGTTTACTCCGCAGGATAAGAGCGTGCGGAGTAACTCCGCACGCAATCCGATTCCTGAGGGTCATGCTATGTACGGATTTTAAGCGTGCAAGTGGGCCCTACCGTCGATGTCCTCACCGAAAAAGTCTTGCATGAGGGAGAATCCTAACCATTCAATTATGGCAAGCAAACAAGAAAGAACCACATCAATTAGACACGTTCAACCAAAAACCCGCCAAACTACTGATGGATAGGCCATGGCCTGATGGGACAATCATAGCCATCCAATTAGTGGATGCTTCCTTGTTGATTGTCCATTCTTGTTTGACACCCTTTCCTAGTGCTAATTGGACGGTTAAGATAGTCTTATAAGGGTGACCATTGGGTACCAGCCCAGCATGGTTAGCATCTCCTATCATCACCGTACACACCTGTCAAATGGGAACTCAGCGACTCGGATCTGCTTGCTAGGTCCTAAGTTGCAACTCACCTAAGGAGGTGACTCATCTGAGTCCGGCATTAGTAGTGCCTATTTGCACTACTGGCTTGGGGGCGTCGAACCTGATTGGACTGGACCAAGTCCCGTGGAATCCAACGAGTAACTCAAACGAGTCATCAATCCATTGTTTTGATGGCCACCAGATTTATGATCTTCACTCGTGATAGCCATTGATCATTTGATATGTTACCATACAAAGTAGCACTCCAGCCATTGTGTTTAGGTTTTGCGTTTGAGGGAGGGGCCCGTTGTGGCAGCACATGTTGGCAGTCCTGAGTCGCAATTGAGGTGAAACAAGCTCAACAGGGGTTTGCATCAGTGCACATGAGAATGCGATGAATCGCCATCTTAAAAAAATCTATGATGAGTCTGATTACTGGGCCTGCATATAATGTTCTAGACTCTAGCAGCTCTCATCCGAAAACCTTCTCTTTCCTCTCTTGCAAAATGTGGTGATGGCAAGGGCTATAGAAGCCTTGTAGTGGTAGCGATGGTGGTGTTTGGCTTGGGTTCATGGGAGGAGTTGAAGAAGATGAACATTTGAGCCTCGTAGTTAGGCCTACATTGCACTTTGGGGGTCTTTAAATTTTGGGCCAAAAGTAACGAACAGGTTGTGCCTGTCATGTTGAAAAAAAATTGAACAAGTAGAAACTCATTGAAGTGCAAGGAATGATGCCAAATGCATGTTGAATGCTTGTCGGAGTGGATCCCACTGAGGTGGCACAACAGTCCTAACTACCTTCTAAGGTGGTGCTCCCCTCTTTCCAAAATAACTTCCCACCAATAATTTCAAATGGCTCCAAAATCCATGTCTTTGGAGGACATATAGCTTTTGGGACCCTTTTTGTAAGACCCACCATCCATCTCCTTTTAAATCCACTATGATCATTAGCTGGAAAAATAATTCTGAAGCATGACCCCAAAAAGTAAGGAAGAAGACAGGGATGGACCACACCAGAGGAAATAGCTACAAGAGAAAGGCCACCATTATCTCTCTTTTACAAGGGTTAGTGTACTCACCCCACTGTTCATCACACTGCAATGTTAGCCACCCCTACTTGGGAGTCGATACCAAGACTTCAAGTGTTGAAGCAAGGTTATCTTCACTGAGTCCATATGAGACAAGCTACAGCGGTACAAAAGAGTAGCTAGCAGAGGGGCATTTTGTCATGAAAAAAGTTAACATTACCCGTTGGAAGTAAAAAAAAAAAAAACTAATTTTTGCAGAGGCGAAGCCAAAACCTTGATTACGTCATGTCATACATTAAGACCATCATACTAAAAAAAACCCCTTGCCATGTTCAACAGTATGGTACTCTTACCCCTCACAACTATGTGTGCAACCATATCCCTGTAGGTACTCTAATTGAGGATCCGAACCAGGGTATAGAGCTGGACACTGAGTCCATTGGAGCCGAGTTGTGTCAAGCTTGTCTTGATTAGGCCAAATATTGCTTACTCAGCTTGAATTCAGCTTGGCTTAATTCTCAAGTTGTACTGGCCTGCTCGGCCCATTCGATCAATAGCTTGGGCCGAGCTCAAGCCAAGTTCGAGCCTCTTCCAATCCAAAACGAGGTTAGGCAGTGCTGCACTCAAAATAGAAAAAGACAAAGAAAAGGATTTGGTACTCAAGCTTAGAGTGATAGTTGGTAAACAGGCGATGAAAAATTGTGTATGTGACCATGTATAACTTAACTGGACTGTCCAAATGGTGAGCTTCTTCAATTTGGATAGATAATAAATCAAAGTTCACAACATTTTTGCAACGTAAGTCAGTCAATTGGTGAACCTTTATTAAAAATATACAATGGCCCATATTCAATAAATATATGTAGGCAAATAATAGTTAAGATGGTTCAATCAATCTAATTCTTAGATAATGACGACCTAGCTAACTGTAGCAGACCCCACAAGTGGGGCAATTTTAGTTGAGTTAATGTTCGCAGCATCTGTAGATTACGAATGTCGTCTATCAATTGCCAAGTTGTTTCTGAGTAGAAAATGTTATATGTAAATTCAAGCTGACCTTAGGTCACGAGGAAAGCCTACAGGCCCAGAGACAAGTCCTCAAGCTCAAACATTGATGTTAGGCGCAAGATGACCGACCATGATAGGAAGAGAGCCGAGGATCAAAACTAATGAGCATAGGACTAATACTACTCCCAAGTTGAAACCAAATGACTAAAGCTAATAGGTATAGGTTTAGAAATTTTTTACTACACCCATGCCTTAGCTACACCGGGTGTAGCAATGACCCCCCCCCCCCCCCCCCAAGGTGTATGTGTGTATTCATGTTGTCTATCCATTCGGCGAGATCATTTTAGGGCATGACACCAAAAATGAGGCAAATCCAAAGCTCAAGTGAACCCAGCACAGAAAATAGTGGGGATTGAATAGCAACCATTAAAAATTTCTTGGGAGCTAGTTAACCAACCTACCTCGGTTCGTGTCCAGCTCTAACGGGGTAGAACGGGGAGTGAAGTGGGTAACAACGTATTCAGGTACGTTGCAGAGCTATCTGTGGAGATCGAAGGTCTCTTGGTTGTAGATAAATCAGGCGATGGCAATCTCTGAGTGAGCTAAAATTAGTTGAGGGGCTTTCTTTTTTCTTTTTTTTTAACTTGCATGTGAATGTCCGGTCTATTTCTGTTAACGATGTTTCCTGTGAGAGAGGATTTTATATATGGCAATCAAAAAAGCATTGTTACCAAATGTACCACACTAGTCTGCTACAAATAAAAGAAAAATGGGATAAAAATCACATTATCTATCAACTTGTACTAATCTCACAAAGTTACAAACATCGAAAGTTGAACAAATCAACGGCCACCAGAGAGAATTGATTCTTGGATCGAACAAAGATATGGTGGGCCATGATCATCAGAACCATCATCGTGGCCCAGTGCTAAACCGCTAACAATGAAATCATCCGGCAACAGTTCAGGAAGAGATGCGTCACCGTCCAGATATTGCATGACTCGTCGCATGCTGGGCCTAGCCACTGAATGAGGGTGCGAGCAAAGCAGGCCAAGCTTCATGACCAACTCCATTTCAACCGCCACATAACCAGTTTCCAATTTTGGATCTGCAGCATCCAAGATTGGACTCCACAAACGACCTCAAGCAGTCCAACACCCAATCCACCAAGATCGACTCCTCTGCCAATGCACGGCGGTCTATTGGCCTCCTCCCACAAACGACCTCAAGCATGAACACTCTAAAAGCAAACACATCAGTGCTTGTTTTGGCCTTACCGGTTTTAGTGAGTTCCGGTGCAAGATAGCCGAGGGTCCCAGCAACATGGGTAGTTTGAGGAATGGATCCGTGACCGTACAATCTCGCTAGGCCGAAGTCTCCCAGTCGTCCATTCATTTCTCCATCTAATAAGACATTGCTAGCCTTGATGTCTCGATGAACAACGACTTGCTCCCACTCTTCATGCAAATAGAGAAGCCCTGAAGCTACTCCTTTGATGATTTCATACCTTTGCCTCCAGTCAAGGATCATTTTGGGCTGATCAAAGAGGAATTTGTCAAGACTACCGTTGTGCATGAGATCATAAACCAACAGGAGCTCCCGCTTGCAGCGGCAATAGCCAAGGAGTTGCACCAAGTTCCGGTGCTTAAGCTTGCCAAGGCTCACAATCTCCGCTACAAACTCTCTCATCCCTTGTCTCGATTCATGGGAGATTCTTTTCACCGCAACTTCGACTTTGGATATTGGCAAGACGCCTCGATACACCTTACCGAAACCTCCACTCCCCAGAAGCTGTTTATCTGTGAAGCCCTTCGTGGCAACAGCTAGATCTTTGTAGGAGAACCTGTGGGTTCCATAATCAAGCTCCCAATCTTCAAGCACTTCCGAAGATTTCATCTTCCTTCTAATGACAAAGACCATACCTAAGATGGTCATCAACACAATAGCTGCTACAAGTAAGGGCAGTGCAATCTTCAGAACCTTTGATTTCTTTCTAGATCTTTCTCTCCAAGGAAGAGAAGCAAGGTGGGAAATATCAATAGCAGGAGCTTCTCCATTCATCTGAAAACTCCATCCAAGAACATAATGAGACGCAACAAAAGCACCCGTAGCCGAAGAAAAACCCACATACATAAGAGTCCAAGATGATAGGCGAAAGATCGATGGCCAAAGACAAAAGTGGGCGGTTGGGTTTTGGTACACCAATTGGATATAATGTTACATTAAATTGTTTTTCTATGCCGTTATACTCCACCCAAACTTGCATCGGGTCGCCGCTTGTAAGACTCAAGTTGTTGAATCCGCCATTTTTGTCAGGAAAATAACTGGCCAGAGAGGATTTGATAGACTTTAATCCATTGATATCAATTCCGACATGGTTATTGTCAATATCGCCGTATTCAAGGTTCTTGTAGGTGTCAAGTTCAACCGTGACGATATGACTGGATGGATCGCCATTGTTGGTAACATTGAAGAGGCCCAGATGGTGGCCAGGAAGAGCTCCAGAGAGATTATTCGAAGGGGAGATGACGAATGCCATTCCATCTCCTTTAAAGTCATTGTTGTCAGGAACGATTGCGAAGATGAAAGTTGTAGAGAAAGAGAAAGCATTACTATTTGAAGAGTTCTTGAAGCTAAGGGGTGCAGAGAGGAAGGCATGACCACTCTCATAAGTTTTGCCATTGGTCAGCTTCAAATGGCCTGTGGGTGTGATCGATGCAACACCACTCTAGGTTGTAGGGTCCATTGAAGATGAAATTGCGGACCTGGGATGACCCAACATCGAAGAGGAGAAACAGAGAGATTACCTTCAAAAGCATAACTGAAATCTACCCAAAACCTCAAACTAGAAAAACTAGGAAGGCAACAACAGGAATGGGCTGATGATCACTTTCTTTTTTAAATTCAGTAAATAATAAGTTCCATTGGGACCCACGCGCTGATAGACCGTTCCTGGTCTATTGATCAGAAATGTTCCCGTTCTGAATAGAATGGATGACACATTGATAGACTTTTCCTGGTCTATTGATCAGAAATGTTAACGTTTTGAATGGAATGGATGACGCACTGATAGACCATTCCTGGTCTATTGATCAGAAAGTTCACGTTCTGAATGAAATGGATGATGCACTGCTGATAAACCGTTCCTGGTCTACTGATCATAAATGTTCACGTTCAGATGGAAATAACGAGGCACTGCTGGTCTATTGACCAGAAATGTTCACGTTCTGAATGGAATGGACTACTGACTGCCTATAGACTATTCCTGGTCTATTGATCAGAAATGTTCACGTTTTGAATGGAATGGATGACGCACTGCTGATAGACCATTCCTGGTCTATTAATCAGAAGTGTTCACGTTCTGAACGGAATGGATGACTCTGACATGACTGTAACACTGAAACTAAAATGTATAGCGGCTTACATTAATTGAAAAAAATAAAGGCCGGAGTCATTGAAAGGGTGGAATTCGTCCTGCCCTCGCCTGGACGTTAATCGCTCCAGCCTGCAGGGAGCGGATTAGGTGAGACCTCGGATCCACAAAGGTAGGTGGGACCTTTGACTGTGGGGCTCACAGTGATGTATGTGCCTTAAATCCACACCATCCAACCATTTTCAAAGCTCATTTTAGGCATGATCTCGAAAATGAAGCATGCCCAAATCTTAGGTGGACCCCACCACAGGTAACAGTCGTGATTGAATCCTTACCATTAAAAACTTCATGGAGTCCACGGGAATGTTTATTTGCCATCTAACCTGTTGATAAGGACGTCACAAACACCTATATGAAGATCCCACACAAATATTATCTTGATCCAAAGCTTTTGTGGCTCACGGGGAGTTTTTAATGGTCAATTACTACTGTTTCCTTAACTATGGTCCATCTGAATGCAGTCACATGCATCACTGTGAGCCCCACAGTCAGGGTCCCACCCACCTCGGTGGATCCGGGGTCTCACCTAGACCTGGCAAAATTTAACGCGACCCGATTTTTTCTAGTTTAGGGTTGGAAATTTTGACCTAAATTCAATTTTTGGGTTGACTCGACCCGACCCAACCCGGATTTTTATGGGTCGGGTTAGGGTTAAAGGTGACCCGACCAACCCGACCCAAATCATATAAGGGTTAAGTAGATTATTATATATTGATTTTCTTATTAGTTAAATAATGCATATGTTTTTTTCTCACACAACTGCTGGGGAATAGTCCACATGGCTGTCAATTTAATAAACATGTGCACACCAATGATCACATTTTATGATATATAGAACTAAAACATCATGAGATTTTTTTTCTGGTATTCATTTATTAGAGAACTGAAATGGTAGCTAACAGTCCATAAAATAAATTAATAAAATTATCTTAATGGTTATATTTATTTGATTGTTGATAGGAATTTATTAGACGATTAAAATGAAAGGATCAAATGGTTCCATTTTAATAATTGTGTCCACAATTTAACTATTTCAAAAAATTAAATATCAAATGGTATTGTTGATTTGATCCAATGGTCAAAAAATAAAAATAGAATTGCTGGACATTAATTGGATTGTTCGAATGAAAGAGGTATGGTTTAAATCTGCTTAAAGAGGTATGCTTCAAATCTGCACTCCATTCTATCCATTTATTTTTCTCTTTCGATATTTGCGTAATAGAAATACTTGATAAAAAAAAAAACGCTCAGATATATATATATATATATATATATATATATATATATATATATATATATATATATATATATATATATATATGAAAAGGTACTATGCACTCAACCTCATGGGAAGTTCCCATGAGCTCGAGTTGTGTGGGCCCCATTGTGATGTGATGGGCATCTACACCGTGAATTTGGTGGGTCCCCTATTAGTTATGGAATATCCCAAAAATTAGTAATATCGGAAACTCAAGTGGGCCATACCAATTGAAAGAGTGTAAAATCATGCCTACAACATCTAAAAGCACTTGTTGGGGCCCATCTAAGTTTTAGATACGGTTGAAACTTGGTGTGACCTCTTGTTTAAGTGGGACACGCCCAATGGATGGGCTGGATTTCTCAACCACATCTCAGTCGATCTTATAAACGATCAAAAAAGCTTCAATAGGTGGATATCCACTCTTAACTGTTGTCTATGGTGTGGCCCACCCAAGTCATGATTAGGCCCATGGCCCACCAGGAAATGGTGCATCTAACTGATGGTGTGGATGCCCATCACATATCACAGTAGTAGGGCTCACACAGCTCGACCTCATGGGAAGTTCCATGAGCACTACAAGAAAAATGACTTTTACCTAGGAAATTTTTACTGAGGAAACAAATTTCCTGGGTAATAATATACTTTTCCCGACGAAAGTCGAATTTCCTTGTTAAGTACTGCTTTTCTTTTACCTCGAGGTTGATATATGTGTGTGTGTGTGTGTTTAATAGGTAGATGGTTTGGTTTTCAATTGAATGCTAGTATTATTTGCATTTAGTTTAATTTACAAATTAGTTAGTTGAGGAAAATCCAACCGAATTCAATTTGGGCCGGGTTAGGGTTGAGGAGGAAATGACTGGACCCGAACTTGACCTGACCGAACCCGACCCGACCCGACCCGACCCATTGCCACCTCTAGTCTCACCTAACCCACTCTCGTCCAGGCAGGGCTCAGTGGGCCCACCGTGATTTATGGGTTTTATCCACGCCGTCTACCCATTTAGGGTTTTATCCACCTAATCTGCTCCCGGCTAGGCAAGAAGAAGTCATTGAATGTGTTCTCTTTCCGAAAAGAAGGTTTGCCCCACACAACATGCATGCACCCTATCCACATGCAAATTTTCATCCTGCTTAAGCACCAAACCATGCACATGTGGCTGCCAGAGCCACCCACAGTGTGAGAGAGTTACTCATTAGGTGGGCCACACTTGCTACACACACCATGACTGGTTACTCATTAGGTGTGCCGTGCACTTACGTTTAATGTGGACCGTTCGTTAGAGAGATGATCCCTATTGATGCATGATGGATGGTTTGCTATTTACGGAAGCAGATTGGCTGGTGTGACGCAAATGAGCGTGACAGTCCTCGGGCATTGTGATCGTACGAACTGTCCAAAGAAGACTAAATCTCTATGGACCCCACGATAATGTATTTAGTATATCCACACCGTCCATCCATTTGGCGAGATCATTTTAGGGCATGATACCTAAAATAAAGCATATCCAAAGCTCAAGTGGACCACACCATAAAAGACAGTGGGGACAATGATTCTCATTGTTAAAACATACCTAGGGCCCACCATGATGTTTATTTGTCATCCAAACTGTTCATAAGATCATATGGACCTGAATGAAGGGTAAAAATAAATATCAGACTGATCCAAAACTCCTGAAAGACCCAAGAAAGTTTCAATGATATACGTTCATCTCCCACTGCTTTCTGCAGTGTTGTCCACTGGATCTTTGTATCTGTCTCATGTTTCGGCTCAAGCCTTATAATGATCTCAAAAAATGGACAGATGGTTAACACGTAACTCATGGTGGGACCCACATAACTTGATGACGTCACTACACCAGCGACTTCTCTAGTGTGCAGTACACCAGCCAATCCGCTTCCACTGTTTACACCCGGCCATTTGGACGGAAGCGGATTGCGTAGTGAGTAGCGTGCGGAGTAAACTCTGTGAGGCCCACTGTGATTTATGTATTTTATCCACTCCGTCCATCCACGTTAACAGATAATTTTAAATATGGTGCTAAAAAACGAAGCATATAAAAGTTTAAAGTGGACCACACCACAGGAAATGTGTGAACTGAATGTCTACCATTGAAAAATTCTCAGGGGACACAGAAGTTTTGGATCAAGCTGATATTTATGTTTTCCCTTCATCCATGTCCATGTGATCTTATGAACAGGTTGGATGACAAATAAACATCACTGTGAGGCCTGGGAAGGTTTCAACGGTGGAAATCATCATTCCCACTGTTTCCTGTGGCATGGTCCACTTGAGATTTGGATATGCTTAGATTTTGGGCTCAACCCCTAAAATGGACTGGACTTATGGACGGAATAGATATAGCACATACATTCTCGGTGGGCCCAATAGAGTTTACTCTGCACGATAAGAGTGTGTGCACATACATTGGTGATGCACCTTAATTGCCCAGGAATCTCAACAATCACTTGGATGTGATTGAACTGGACAGCCGATTATTTTATTTTTAAACGTCCATTCATCAATAATGTGAAGACATGTGGACCATGTTATCAATATGATCTTTAGTATATATGGCATCCCGCGACCAAGATATCTATATCAATAGAAATCTGGACCATGCTATCAAATCCATGGTAGGAAAATCATTTCTTACAAAAGCTTCTTACAATACAATCCTTTTTCCGAGCATCTCAACAGTAACGACCTATAGCGGCATATCTTAGAAGTAGAAGATAAATCCGCCACTACAACCTCACTAGAGAAGCGGGTTCCCACATTTCGCGGTCTCTTCTTCTGGCTACCATTACCATCTGCGCCATTCTCACAGCCCCGGATACAATTCTTCCACCATTGTACACATTTTTCACGCTATCTCCAACATTCCTGCTTATAGCGGCGGATACTTTTATTCACCATGATGTATGGGTTTTATATCTCTAAAAATTTTATATTGTTATATATTTCTCAGAAATTTCAAATTTATACTATTAATAATATCAACTTCAAACTAAACTCGAAAGAAGCATGTATAAATATGATTTTCTTAAAGCATTATTCACCCTCTTTTGTAGATATGAGATAACTGTCAAGTTACTTAGAAAACCACTTCCAAAATATAATAATTTTGATGGTTCTGTGCAACAATCATGAAGAAACCATGAAAGGAACTCTTGTATAGCAATTATGGTAGACTGTTTTCTAACCCACTTTAAAACTTGTAGAGGTATCAGAGCTAAAAGTTGGGAAGGAGGCAGAGAGAATCTGAGGCGAGACATCAATGACGTTTTCTAGCATGAGATTCATTGTGGAGAAGGATTCTGTAAAAGAAAAATATGGAAAGCGATCGGTATCTATGGAAGAAGTAGAGTTGAGGAAGGTGGATCGGTACGCCGATATCTCAATCAAGTTTATCGACTGCGATCGGGTTTGATCGGAAGCACTATTCATGGTGGAGCTATGGGATTGGCAGCGGGATCCACGATTGCTTGTGTGTAGCATGCTTTGATTGCTTCCGCTGCGGTGCTCCTAACCCCAACAAGTGATACCACTTATTGGGGTTAGGGGCACCGCAGCGGAAGCAATCAAAGCAGGCGAGGAACACACCATAATGGCAATCGACAAGCAAATCATCACACACAAGAAGGCAATCCGATTTTTACGTGGAAAAACCCCTCAAGGGCAAAAAACCACGGCACAAAACGACACCAATCCGATATGAATCAGAAGTTACAAGAGATTACAGAAGAAAACCATGGATCACAGCCCACAAGAGAAATCCCAAGCTACCCGAAGCTAATTCTCACATGAGAAGGACAAACACAGCCATTTCCTTCCTCCCAGAGAACTCCAAGCTTCCTCCTAGCTTTTTCTCTCACCCTAGAACCCTCTCAATCCCTTGGCCTATTGGCGGCAACCCTAATCTTGGATTACATCCTTAAATAGGAGAAAATCGGAATTAGAAACTCCTTGGGCAAAATCGCGCAAAAAACTAAGTCCAAAAAGGAAACTGCCCGACCGGTCGGACCTCCCTACCGGCCGGTCTGTCATGATGGAGCAAAACAGCAAGGTAACTAGTTGTTGGGATAGGAGGGCCGACAGCGGAAGCAAAGCTGAACACAAGCAGACAATTCAATCAAACAAGCCACACAATGCAATCAAAATGCATGCAATCACCCACACATAGACAATCAGATTTTTACGTGGAAAAACCCCTCACGGGTAAAAAAATCACGGCACAAAGCGACACAAATCCACTATAATCTCAGAAGTTACAAGAGATGGAACCCAAGACCCCAAAACCAAGCCCACAAGAAAAATCACAAGTTTACCCAAGAAGAAACCCTCTTCTTCAAGCTCTTTCTCTCACCTAGAAGCTCCCTCAATCCCCTTTACAACCTTAGTAACCTCTAATTCCGAAAATACACCTTAAATAGGAAGAAAACCGGATTTAGAAACCTCTTGCGCGCAAACCGCGCAAGAAACAGAGTTGCGGTAGGACACTGCCGACCGTTCGTCCGGCCGGTCGGACACCCCTACCGGCCGGTCGGATGGGCAAAAAACAGTCCAGCAGCCTTGCTGCCGGGTTTCCAGCGTGACCGACCGGCCGGACAGCCGGTCGGTGGTCTTCATGCGTGAAGAGTTGAGGTGTCCAAGCCTAACAAACTCAACCACGACTCAATTCTTCATGCAACACCTCGCCACGCACCATCTTCACCTCTACTTCATCATCATTACAGTCCCGTCGCTTCTCATGCCCCATCGACTCTATCCTTGCATCTTCACACACCTTGTTGCTCTTCCCATGTAGTTCTTTTTCCCTTGCCACACTTGAGCAACAGTGGATCTCGCTGCCAATCCCGCAGCTCCACCATAAATAGTGGTCCCGATCACCTTGTAAAGATTATCGCACCTTCGTGCCTTGATCATCACTCGTGCTCCCTTCACCACTTTACAATACCGATCGCAGCCGATGAACCTGCACCCTTTCGCCTCGAGTGCACCAAGAGATATCACATTCCTCTTCATCTCAGGAACATGCTTCACACTTTCAAGGATCCGTTCGACTCCATCGAACATCCTAATGCGCACTGAACCAATCCCTACCACATTGCGAGCGTAGTCATCGCCCACAAACACCGATCCACCATCATACTCCTTGTATGACATGAATGAACTTCGGTCAGGACATACATGACATGATGCCCCTGAATCTAAGAGCCACTCTCCACCAAGAGGCTCTATGCCAGATACAGTCAATACATCACAACCGTCACCACCGTCCTCTATAGTATTGGTTCCTTCCCTAGAAGAATCTCTAGATCTCTCCTGCCTTTTTCAGGATTCGAATAATCTTTTTTCACATGTCCTTCTTCCCCACAATTCCAGCATCTCATCTTGTGCCTCCACTTGCCTTTTGATTTAGATCTCGATGAAGAAGATCCTCCACCCCGCTCAGAATTCCTTACACTCATAACCAGTGCCTCATCAGTAAAGGGACCCACGCCGCCGCTTTTTCTTCTAATTGCCTTCGCTTGAAGGGCGAGATAACAGTTTCTACGCCAATAGTCTCCCTACCTACGCACAAAGAGTCCTTGAGAGACTCGTATGATTCTGGAAGAGAATTCAACAGGATAAACGCTTAATCCTCGTCCTTCATCGGCTCATTTACGTCCATCAACTTGCAAATAAGCCTATTGAAATTACTGATGTGGCTCTCGACATCGGCCCCCTCTGTCATCCTCAGATTGTACAACTGAAGCTTCAAGTATATGCGATTTTCAAGAGATTTCTTTGCATAAATATTCTCCAACTTCGCCCATGTTTTAGCCGCATTTTTTTTCTTTCATGACGTTATACAGGACCTCATCTGCCAAGCACAACTGGATTGAGACATTAGCATTTTCATCGATCTTCTTCCACTCTTCTTCTTTCATAGCTTCTGGTCGCTCTCCAAAGAGCGCAACTTGCAATCCTTGCTGAACTAGAAGGCCTTTCATCTTCACCTTCCAAAGCTCAAAGTTAGTTTTTCCCAAATACTTCTCTATGTTGAACCTCATGCCTGATGCCATGCTTTTGTCTCATATTTGAATTTCTGCTATACCCCAACGATTGCTCTGATACCAGTTGTTGGGATAGGAGGGCCGGCAGCGGAAGCAAAGCCGAACACAAGCAGACAATTCAATCAAACAAGCCACACAATGCAATCACAATGCATGCAATCACGCACACATAGACAATTGGATTTTTACGTAGAAAAACCCCTCACGGGTAAAAAATCATGGCACAAAGTGACACAAATCCACTATAATCTCAGAAGTTACAAGAGATGGAACCCAAGACCCCAAAACCCAAGCCCACAAGAGAAATCACAAGCTTACCCAAGAAGAAATCCTCTTCTTCAAGCTCTTTCTCTCACCTAGAAGCTCCCTCAATCCCCTTTACAACCTTTGTAACCTCTAATCCCGAAAATACACCTTAAATAGGAAGAAAACCGGATTTAGAAACCTCTTGCGCGCAAACCGTGTAAGAAACAGAGTTGCGGTAGGACAATGCCGACCAGTCGTCCGACTGGTCGGACACCCCTACTGGCCAGTCGGCTGACCGGTCGGATGGGCAAAAAACAGTCCAGCAGCCTTGCTGCCGGGTTTCCAGCGTGACCGACCGGCCGGCTGGCCGGTCGGTGGTCTTCATGCGTGAAGAGTTTAGGCGTCCAAGCCTAACAAAAACAATAGAGAATCTAAACAAATTAACTTGGTTCGAAATTTGTCCAATTTAAATTGGTTCGGTTCGATTTGAAAGGCTAATATAAATATAGTTTTTTTTTTAAACTTTTGCTTCACTTGTTTACTCAACTTGACTGCCCTAACTAACCTTTCACCCCTGCCCGCCAAAAGCCGAAAACCCTAAACCTAATTCTCCCTGCTTAACCTTGACCCCCCTCTCTAGCTCTGCTTGTCCCTCTGCACGTCCGATACTCTGCTTATCCTTCTACTCGTCATTTTGCATGTTCGATACTCTGCTCTTCCAGCTCCGAAGGTCCAAAACCCACTTAAAGCAAGAAAACCCACTCGACTTTTAGGTATCTGACTGTCTTCCTAATTCTTGCTCTTCATTTAAGTATTGTGAATATGTGATTTGTGAATGTGATTAGAGTTTTATTAATTTGGAGATTTTATGTTTTTTTTTTTTAATTGAAGGTTTTGGGATTTGGGTTTTGATTTTTTTTTAATTAAAGGTTTTGGAATTAAGGGTTTTTTTTTTATAGAATTGGTTGGTTATGAACATTGTGCTTTGTAAGTATTAAGTATATGTATGATTTGTGATTTGGTTGGATAAAAATCTTATGATTTATGATTTATAATTTGCAAATACGTACTAGAACAAAAATCTTTTCACAGGATAAAAAAATAAATTGTTCGAAATCATTCGAACTAGAAAAATTGTTTGAACTAAAAAATGTTCAAACATGGAGCTACACCAGACTAAATTAAGTTCGAACAAGGCCTCATTGTTCGAATGTTTGTTCGAACACAGCACAGTTAGCAACCGAACCGAACCAAACTAGCCCATGTTTGACTCAATTCGGTTTGATGTCCAACTCTAAGAAAGACATCATCCACGATTTTCATTGAGTTTTATAGAAAATGAAGGGCTGTGCATTTTTGCAAAAAAGACATTTTTGAACAGTCATTTTTATAACTGTTCAAAATGGTCATGATTATTTATTTCCAATGAAAAAATGACTTAACTCAGATCAACTGAACCAATCGATCGATTGGCTGAAGCAACCATTTCTCATGGCCAAATGAAACAATGGTCGAATTTTGTCAGCCGAACTTTGTAATAGTTGATTTCTACCAACCGATTTTTATAATGGCATATTTTTGTTGGTCGATTATTAAAATGCCGATCTCTTAATGGACTTACTCGCTATAGATGATTTAGAAAAGACTTAGCCTAGTTGCACTATGACTTACAGTAAGTTGTGATGGTCCGTAGTAGGTCCAGTGGGAGCACCACTCACGACATGATGTGCATGTGTGAAATACAAAGTGCACCACTAGCACCTCCATAGCCTCATTGCATCACTAGTGCCTCTATAGCCTCACTGCCTATACTACACATGCATGCGTGTGCACAAGCTAAGCCTACTTCTCTCTACAAATTAAAATATTAGAGAACTCACAACTAAAGGTGTACACGAGTTGAATCGAATCGAGCTTTGCCAAGCTCAGCTCAACTCGACCAGTAGTGTGGCTGGGCTCGAGCTCGGCTCGACTTGGTCATCGAGCCCAATTGGACAGCTCTGCTTGGTTTGGACGAGCTTTCGAGCCTAAATTCAATCTTTCAGACATGAAGGGTCGAGGGGGTGGCTTTATCGGTCTGGTCGTTTGGGGACTAGCCGTTCGCTGGCCGGACGACAAGGGGAGAGCGAGGGGGCGACTCTATCAGTCTAGTCGTCTGGGGACTAGCTGTTTGTTGGCCGGACGACGAGGGGAGTGTGTGTGTGTGTGTGTGTGAGAGAGAGAGAGAGAGAGAGAGAGAGAGAGAGAGAGAGAGTAGGGGAGAGGAGAGAGAGCCTAGCAGGTCAGGCCGGGCGACGAGGGGAGAGATCAGAAATGAGAGAGAGAGAGAGAGAGAGAGAGAGAGAGAGAGATTGGAAGCCGGACGGCCGAATGGGGTCATTAGTTAGGCCGGACAAGGGCGAGTTGTCGACTAGGGTTTTTTTTTTTTTTTTTTTTTTGGGGGGGGGGGGGGGGGGGGGGGGGTGGGTGTTGCAAGGGCTCTCGAATGAAAAAAGTGATTAGGTTCAGGGCAAGGGCACTCGATTCTATAAACTTATTTATTATATATAATATTATTATATATTTAAAAAAAAAAACCAAGCTTATCCGAGCCTAGTTTAAGCCGAACCGAATCAAGCTCAAGCCAAGCTTAAGCTTGACTCGAATTTTCAATGAGCCCATAAAATAGGCTCGACTTGGCTTGATCCACCCAATGAATCGAGATTTTTCGAGCCAAGCCAAGCGAGCTTTTCGAGCTAGCTCGGTTTGTGTACAACTCTACTCACAACTTATAAACCCCACTAGCCTTTTCTCTCTAAGCAGGTTGGGACTAAAGATTTTAAAAGTTTTCATTAAAATTACATTAATAGAATGATTTGAATGGTCCAAACATTGGATATATAAATCAATGGTTAAAAAATGTTGGTTAGTTGATGCTTGCTTCTTTATATTTTAACCCAAACCCACACACACCCTATAATGGGTACCCTTGAAATTTTATCATGTTTTGTCAAAGTATATATTTCGATGGGCTTATTAAAATAATTTTATCAAATATAACATATGTATACTAATTTAATTTATTAAAGTTGATTTAGTAATTAAATTCAAATTTATATAAATCTAGTAAAGAATTTCAACTCCCATTCTTATTTTTAATTCCATTGCAATCTGATTTCAAGCTACTTAACACAATTGAAGATTTGGAATCACTTTAATTCAATACATTTTTAATACAAGCTTTCAAAACAACCCTAATTATTCCCACGGGGATAGAGCTGTGCACGAGCTGAGTCGAGTTAAGCTTTGCCTTGCTCATCGCTCGACTTGAACTACCTAACCCCTGCTCGTTGCTAGACTCGACTCGGCCAAGCATGGACTTGTTTGATCAGCAAACCGAGCGAGTTTGAGTCGAGCTCAAGTTTTTGAGCCGAGTTTAAGTTAGAGTCTTTCAAGCTAGTTGTTGGTTGGACGACCAAAATAAAAATAAAAATGGAATGACCTAAGAGAGAGTTCAAGAAAAACAGACAAGAAAAAGAAATGGAAGGAGAAGAGATCTTATTGGATAAGAAAAAATGGGAGGAGGAGAGATCAGGGATTTAAGCTGACAAGGCAGCTCGGGGGGTGGACGGTGGCGGTGGGCTAGCACACAAGCTGTTGGTCAGCGTCTCAGGCAGCTTACGGGTGGCTGGTTGTCGAGCTAAGAAAGAGAGGGAGGGAGTGAAGCTGGTGTGGCCGGTCGTCGAGCTCAGTGAGCGAGGATTAGGGTTATGGAGAGTTGGAGAGAGAGGGGCACTCGGGAAGGTAGATTAGAGATAAGATTAGGTTTTTATTTTATTTTTTTATTTTTACTCCGAGTCAACGAGCTGAGTTGAACCGAGTCAAATCGAGCCGAGTTTGAGCTAATATTTGAGCCGAGTTGAGTCGAGTCGAGCGTGGCCATGCTCGGTGCTCGGCTCGAATTCATTTAATCACTTAAAAAATGACTCGACTCAGTTCAAACTCACTTCTGATCTGAGCCGAATCGAGCATTTTTTAGCTGAGTTGAGTGAGTTTTTCGAGCTTACTCAACTCATGTAAAGGAAAACACAAATATGAACTTATTTAGATAATGGACAACTAGGGTAATGCAAGGTAAAACTTAGATAATTATACTTTGTTTTTTATTGAATATTGTCAACTGTTAAACATGATAATATTCCATAATCATAGTAGAAAACAAATGAGCGAAAGTGTGTTCACTTGGCATAGTTTCATGGTTCTACCATGATGTACGAATTTTATTCACACCGCCTATCCTTCTTGGGTGATCATTTCATGCAACGAGACAAAAAATGAGATGGATCAAAATAAAAAATGGCTCATACTAAAGAAAGCAATTGAATTAAATGTCCTCCATTGCAAGCTTCTAGGGTCACAAAAGTATTGGATATTACTCATTTTTTTTAAACATGCCTTAAAATGATACTGCAAAATGGATGGCCAACGGGATACAATAGCATTAATGAAACTACGTCCACGTGTAAGGATACTTATGCAAAGTGTAGCTGCATGAGTATTCCATACAACCACTACCATGATTTACCTCTAACTTCTATGATAAAGATATCATTAGTCATTTACCATATATTACAGCATATTACTGCTATCATCAGTATTCCAAACATGCCCTAATTCAAACTTGTGTGGCTGCATGAAGGTTTCAACGGTGCAAATTCAATCCACATTGTTTCCCGCGTCGTGGCCCAGTTCAGTTTTGGATATTCCCCAAATTTGTGCTCATCTCCCGATATTTGCTGGTGAAATTGATGGACGGAGTGGATGTCACACGAACATGGCGGTGGGCCCCGCCTAAGGGACTCTATGAGGCGGGGCGCACTCCCTACGTCTGTCGTCGGTGTGAGCAGGCAGGGCGCGGATTTCCTGCAAAAGCCTTGCGCAGGAAGTTCCTGCACTGGGAACCAAGTTGGGCCCACAGTGATTTTTTTGATGAATCCACCCCGTTCATCCGTTTTGGGAGCTCATTTTAGGACATGAGAACAAAAATTAACCGGATCCAAGACTCATGTGGGCCGAAAACGTGAGGATTAAACATCCACAGTTGAAATATTTATGGAGCCACAGGAGTTTCGAATCAGGATAATATTTATGTTTCCAGTTCATCCCAGTAGTAGTGACGTTATGAACGGTATGGATGTCATATAAACATCACTGTGGACCCCAGGGAGGTTTCAACAGTAGTAATTTACCTACCCACCTTTTCCTTTAGTTCGGCCCACTTGAGTCTTGGATCCGGTTAATTTTTTTATCACCTCCTAAAATGAGCTCCCAAAACGGATGAACGGGGTGGATTCATCAAAAAAATCATTGTGGGCCCCACCTTGGTTCCCAGCGCAGGAACTTCCTGCCAAGGCTTTCGCAGGAAATCCGCGCCCGAGCAGGAACCGTTCTCAGCCGTTCGATCGTATTCGACGGCCCAAATTAAAATAGAAAGACCTAGAATCAAAGTCAAGTGCATATATATAGAAGATCTTTTCTACTTTATTCCTTCCTTCAAACCCTAGAATCGCAACTCAGCGATTCGTTTTCTCTTCTTCCCTCTCTCGATCTGCTATTTTCAGAGCGATTTCAGAATGTCGGGAAAGGGAGAAGGTCCTGCGATCGGGATCGATCTTGGTACCACCTACTCGTGCGTGGGCGTTTGGCAGCACGATCGGGTGGAGATCATCGCCAACGATCAGGGTAACCGTACAACTCCATCCTATGTCGGCTTCACCGACACGGAGCGTCTCATCGGCGACGCTGCCAAGAACCAGGTCGCCATGAATCCCATCAACACGGTCTTTGGTAAGATCCTAGCTATAGATCTCGACTTTTCTCAGATCCGTGATTTTGATGGCTTGGAGTGGTTTTTCCATGATTTTCACTTTAGATCTTGCCTTTTCTGTGAGATTTGTATGATTTATTGTAGATCTTGGACTGATATTAGATTTTCATGTTTTTGATTCGTTAAATATGTAAAATCTTTTCGCAGATCTGAAAATTTTGGGTATTTTTTGGATATCCTGGGCTAGTTTTTTTGGATCTGGCCTGTTAGGGTTTGATTTGCTATTCTTTTTTTTTCTTTTTTAAATCTATATTATCTTCCTAGGGTGCGAGTTTGATACATTTTAAGGAAGTGTTAATAACCTGTATCGTTTCATTTGTGCACTTGCATGTCAGTCCCGACTGTCTCTGCATTGCGTAAGAATGAGTCTGATCTTTCGATTAGCTGTTTACCATCTTGTAGCCGTAGGGCGATGATCAGATGGTTTGGATATGAGATTGTTAGGGTTTTTGTTTTAGATCTTTTGGGCCGATGGTCAGATGGTCAGGATCTGAGATTGTTAGGATCAACCGTCTTTTAACTATAGGCCGATGATCAGATGATCAGGGTCTGAGATTGTTAGGTTTTTTTTTAGATCTATTCTGGTGGCTGATTTCTGCAGATCTGGACTTGTTTGGGCTTGATTTGGTCTTTTCTTATGTGGATCTATCATGCTAGGACTCTTTTAGGCTTGTCACGTTATTGCAGGATATTGGATGCTCATGCTTAGAACATGTAGTATATATGTTGATCCTGACCGTCCAAATTGTTTGCTTTTCTTTGGATGGAGTATTGCCTTAAAATCATGCTGATTGGATGATCTTAACTATTCAATTTTTCCTGTTGGTAGTGTCGATGCTTGGGGATGTTTCTCCATGTCATTGGCCTGGTAATTGTGGATTGGAGTCTTAGTAAAATCTTAAACTGCCTTATTGATGGTTACCGCTCAGATCATTTGTTTTAGTAGTAGTGTTGTTATTCAATTTTTGTATAGCCTTTTGGAGTTTGACTTGCCTGGGGATTGAAACTGTTATGACTTGCCCTGCCTTGTTCTGCTCAGTCCGACTGGCTCCTAATTCAGTACCGAATTGATGTGGTGAACACATTTTGTTGTGCACCGAAACTGAAATCAACATGATTTGGACAGGCTATATCTCAAGTCATGGCTTGGTTTTGCAAGGATGGTCTGATCAGTTTGGTATTTGGGTAGTAATGGGTCTTTTTATTTGAATGGTATAGTGGCGAAGCCCAAGGTGTAATGAACCCACACTACATGATTTCAATAGTAGCTTACCGATGTATTTAACTGTTTTTTGTTTTATGATATAGCAGTGCTTTGTTGTTCTTTATCATCTTGCACTGCATGATGTAGTAGCTTTACCAAGGTGCAACAAACTTGCTGTTTGTGCTGTCAATGTAGTGGCTTAGCAACCTACCTAGGTCGGTTTTGTTGTTGGATCTAGAAGATCTACATTGCTCTTTTTCATCCCCTGGTCTGGATTTTTAGCTGTTTTTGTGGATGGAACATTCAAATCTGGATAACTGTGTGTTTCATCTGATCACTCCAATTCAAACAGATGTTTAAGAATGGGTGAAATCTGACTGTTAAGATTCCGGACTCACTGTGGTCTCTTATGATGCTCCATTCACAGTTTGGTCCCACGTTTGGTCTCACTGTTTAGTGCATTTATGCCACATGTGGTGGATGGGTTGCCGCACCTGGGTGGCAGCAAAGTATATCACCTGCACTCTTTTACTGTTGTTTTCATCATCCTATAGCATTCTTTATTTTGCTTTCGGGCTAGTTTTGGATATCATCCCAATCTCATTCTCTTTACAGAATAGTCATTGTGCTTTACGTGTGGGGTGGCCCAGAATGGGAACTGCATTATTTGGGGACCTGTTTACTTGCTCTTTTTCTGCCCAAATTTCGAGTGATATTAATAACATCTTAGAATTTCATAGGAGAGAGGTCTTCCAACCAGTTGTGGAAGTTGGAATGATCATAACTTACCTTTGCATTTTTTCTCCTCCTTTTTGAATTTCTATTCCATATTGACTTTTCTTTTTTTTGTTAATGCTGAATATTTTATATCTCTGTATTTTTTTTGTTTTGGTGTGATCCAACATCATCATATCTGATGTTGTCTCTTTCCTCAGATGCAAAGCGTTTAATTGGAAGGAGATTCAGTGATGCCTCTGTCCAGAGTGACATTAAGCTATGGCCCTTCAAGGTCATTCCTGGACCTGGTGACAAGCCCATGATCATTGTCCAATACAAGGGCGAGGATAAGCAGTTTGCTGCTGAGGAGATCTCCTCCATGGTTCTTATAAAGATGCGTGAGATTGCTGAGGCCTATCTTGGTTCTACGATCAAGAATGCTGTTGTCACGGTCCCTGCTTACTTCAATGACTCGCAGCGCCAGGCCACCAAAGATGCCGGTGTCATTGCAGGCCTCAATGTCATGCGTATCATCAATGAGCCCACTGCCGCAGCCATTGCCTATGGTCTTGACAAGAAGGCCACCAGTTCTGGTGAGAAGAATGTCCTCATCTTTGACCTTGGTGGTGGCACCTTTGATGTCTCCCTCCTCACCATTGAAGAGGGCATTTTTGAGGTCAAGGCCACAGCTGGGGACACCCATCTTGGTGGTGAGGACTTCGATAACCGAATGGTGAACCACTTTGTTCAGGAGTTCAAGAGGAAGAACAAGAAGGACATCAGCGGCAACCCCAGGGCCCTTAGGAGGCTGAGGACATCATGTGAAAGGGCGAAGCGGACCCTCTCATCCACTGCCCAGACCACAATTGAGATCGACTCCTTGTATGAGGGCATCGACTTCTACTCAACCATCACCCGGGCTAGGTTTGAGGAGCTCAATATGGATCTCTTTAGGAAATGCATGGAGCCTGTTGAGAAGTGCCTGAGGGATGCCAAGATGGACAAGAGCACCATCCATGATGTTGTCCTTGTTGGCGGGTCCACCCGTATCCCCAAGGTTCAGCAGCTGCTTCAGGACTTCTTTAATGGCAAGGAGCTCTGCAAGAGCATCAACCCAGATGAGGCCGTCGCCTATGGTGCTGCTGTCCAGGCTGCCATCTTGAGTGGCGAGGGCAATGAGAAGGTGCAGGACCTACTGCTCTTGGATGTCACCCCTCTCTCTCTTGGGCTGGAGACAGCTGGTGGAGTCATGACAGTCTTGATTCCAAGGAACACCACCATCCCCACCAAGAAGGAGCAGGTCTTCTCTACATACTCAGACAACCAGCCCGGTGTCTTGATCCAGGTCTACGAGGGTGAGAGAACAAGGACCAGAGACAACAACTTGCTGGGCAAGTTTGAGCTCTCAGGAATCCCACCTGCCCCCAGAGGTGTGCCCCAGATCACCGTCTGCTTCGACATTGATGCCAACGGCATCCTGAATGTCTCGGCTGAGGACAAGACCACAGGACAGAAGAACAAAATCACAATCACCAATGACAAGGGCAGGTTGAGCAAGGAGGAGATCGAGAAGATGGTCCAGGATGCTGAGAAATACAAGTCAGAGGATGAGGAGCACAAGAAGAAGGTCGAGTCCAAGAATGCTCTTGAGAACTATGCTTACAACATGAGGAACACCGTGAAGGATGAGAAGATTGCGTCGAAGCTGGACCCAGCCGACAAGAAAAAGATTGAGGATGCGATCGAGTCGGCAATCCAGTGGCTGGACAGCAACCAGCTTGCGGAGTCCGATGAGTTTGATGATAAGATGAAGGAGCTTGAGAGCATCTGCAACCCTATCATTGCAAAGATGTACCAGGGTGCTGGTGGTGAAGCTGGCGCTGGCATGGATGATGATGGTCCGTCGGTTGGCGGCAGCGGGGCTGGGCCCAAGATAGAGGAGGTCGACTAAGGTGCGATCCCATCACTAGTATGTTTTTTGTTCTGTTTTTGCTTCTAAAACATTGGGGTGATCTAGACTTGGGTTATGATTTTGATTCCATCATTTTGGCCTCTTATTATATGCATGTAGGCCATTCATGGGGGTTTTTTTTTTTTGGTTTTTTGTTTTTTTGGGTGTCCTAATGTACTACCTCTATTTCTTTCCGGCAAGAATTAAGAATTTTAGGCTTTGGTCAGTTTGCTTGTGATTGGTTTTGGTCACTAATGTTTGTTGGGCTCTGCCATGCTTTATATTAGCTGGGTGGTACGACATGATGTTGCCTTACATCTTCATCGATTGAATGGCTAGGATTAGCCATCCCCCCATAATTACCAGTAGAGGGATATTACCGATTGATCCATAGAGTAATTCATTCTGAACTCAATATCAAATACCTCATGTACACGGGAGCGATGTGTGGATCTCATGTAATGTGGAAAATGTCCAGACATCTGAAGCACCGGCAGACCTCAGCTGTACAAACAGGAAAAGAATGTGGCCTCTCTCTCAAGGTTGGTGTCGGTCTTCCAGGTCAAATCCCATGCCAGTTTCTCATTGGGTACGGCTGTCACTGGACAGATGATGGTCCACCTTCTTTTCTGGCTTGGCCCAATTCTGAAACTTAGGCCTCTTTATTTTTTCTGACCCTGCCTGGCCTGTCATGTAACATGTATGAATGGACGATCCAGATCTTGTACAAAAGTATGTGGCTAGGATGAGGCTCTTGTCATGCCTTGTACCATCACGAGCCAGTCTCAGGCCTAGGTTTTGCTTTGGCCTGAGTGCAGCTCAGCTTTGCAGGTATCAGATATACGCATGTAACATGTTGGCGGGAAAAAGTGGCTGTACCATTACTTACGATGCATCTGCTGAATCTTTTTTTCTTTTTTTTGGGAGAATCTTCAGCTGTATCTGATAAATTTTGTTCTGGAGATTTTTGCCTTTAGGAGGTCCGTTTGTAACGCTCGATAAATGTGGTGATGAATCATCCACTTGTGTACTGTAGTGCATAACCCAAATGTTACCTACCGTGTTGAAACGATTGCAGTGTCCAATGGATGGCTCAAAAACAAAATGGACAATAATCCAAATTCAGTGGATGAAAATCAGATGGTTAAGGTGGTATTTGGGTTATGCTCCAACAACAGAGCCCAAGATTGGGATGGTCTAGATAGGCGCATCTTATTCGGTTTAGATAGCCATCGTTTATCATAATGCTATCAATGCAGGCAAAAATCTGCCTTTACTTGTCCATCAGTTGTCTTTACTCATGCGGTCTTACGCTCATAATGGTTCCAACACGAGGTCATGGGTTCAAGTACCCATCATGTGGTGTGACTTGAACCCGTCATGTGGTGTGAGTGTGAGTGTGAGATCATTGGACCAAGTATACATTGATTGTGGTGTGACTGAGTGTGAGGTCATGGGTTCAAGTACCCATTGTGGTGTTGAGTACACGCTCATGCACCACACACACTCATGCACTCGATCTCACCCATTGTGGTGTTGAGTAAACACTCACGCCCCACACACACTCATGCACTCACACCACAGCGGCCTTTTTATGCCACAATGGGTATTTAAAACCCATTACCTCTTTTTGAGACTCTTGTGAGTCTACCATTGAGGACCCTTTCAAATTGACTTGATGTCCTTCATCTCTGGTTAGTAATTACTTATTTCTTGAATTTGTTCCCCCTTTATGTTTAACATGCATCTAAATAAAAACCTATGATTTTTAGGATTTAGTTTGAGTGGTATTTCACTTGTCAAATTTCTTTGTGCCGGTGGATCAAAGCATGTTACTCTACCAGATTAGCAAAGTTTATCTAGTTTTAAGAAGGAAGAACGTCGAAGGGACGCCTGATTAATTCCTCGATTTAGTGAAGAAAAAGGGTGACGTCACCTCATTAAATTACTTAACTACCCTTCACACGTCCCATAATAAAACAACGTTCTAGCAGTTCTAGAACTAATTCCGTGGGCAAAAGTGTCCCTGGAGACTTGCTAACGCGACACACGTGCAAAATCTGGTCTAATAAGCAGGTGGGCCCACTGCAAACACTTATGGCATGAAAATCAGGGCAATGTTCTCATCAGTTGGGCCACAAATTGTATGTTGAGTCCAAACTGTTGTTCCTCATGGTTTGGCCGATTCAGTCATCACGTGGGGCACCACGTGAATTTAAAGAATTCTTAGGTGGTCGTCAATTATTTTCAATGACCTAATACATGAATATGCCTGATGGTGTCTAGCCTGCTTTGCTGACCCCACCAATGGGTGGGTGCATTGTGTGAATAACCGTGTGGGTGTGTTGCGCAACTAACAGGGTGGGTGCACCTGAATATGCTTGATGATTAGAGCATCCCATCATCATGATGAAGAACAGGGTGGGTGCACCTGAATATGCCTGATGATTAGAGCATCCCATCACCATGATGAAGTTCACTTAACATGCAGGTTGAATGAAGTAGAGACAGTTGGCAACCCCACACAAGTGTAAGCATGTATATAAGCATGTGATAGATACATCAAATATTGTGTCCGGCTTTAGGGTTAAGTGGTTTTAACATTGAGATCATTGGATCAAGTGCCCTTGTGTTGTGGGTGGGTGGTGTGGGTGTACTTAAGTTATAAAAATAATTTGTCCATATAAGAGATTGATGTATGCTTGCATGTTTGACAAAGAGTAGTCGTCACAGCAAAGTAATTTGTCCATATAAGCCTATTCAGACAGGCCTTACTGGACAAATGTGTTAGGATTGACCACTCCCAAGACTTGTAAATCCATCGAACTAAGAAGTCCTGTCATCCTAATGGGTCCAAAGTGCCTACTTATGTTGTGGTTAACACTAGCATCATGCCTAGGGTGGCTCATGGGTTGGGCTGACCCAGCCCACCGAAGATCACCTTGCTTTGTTTTGAGCCTTCAGCTCCATAGGTTGGAGCTTGGCCTAAGTTGTAGGCCCACCAATTAATTGGGCTTGAGTTGGGTTTTCGTCTGCCTGATGTTTGTTCAACCGGGCCTGGCCTGACTCAGCCTAGCCTAACTCATTCAACATTTGGTGGTGGGCTGGAATTCAGCTCCTTCGCTGTTTAAATATATGGTTTTCAGATTAGAAAACCTCACCAGAACATGCCCTGACGTGGCCCATCCCTGCCCATTTGCCAGCCAATCATGCCACGTGGTAATAGTCCTACATGTCTACGTGATGAAATTTCAGCCGTTCATAGATACTAAAACTTAAGAGAACAAGGATAGAGATGGAGGGAGCATAATTGCTTTAACAGTTGACAATAAATCTCCACATTTTTTTTTAGTGTTGTGGCCTACTCAAGTTTTATGTCTTCCTAATTTGTGTGCGTATGTTCTAACATGAGGTGTTGTAATAGATGCACGGAGTGGATGTCGCTTAATCCATAGTGGGCCCATGCTACTTTTATTGCATGTTCTCCTTAAGACTGCTGTAGGTGCAAGCTACGACAAAGATGGGAAGTGGGAGAGTAAGAGGAGATTCGCTTTGTGTTTACACTCATCTTTTCACGTCTGCAACCATGTGTCCACATTGTATGAATGATGGACGAAATTCTACTCGTGCCTCGAAGATATCTTTCACCTCATATCCTTTGGTGATACATTACCTGCCAAAAGTAGAACGGCTTAAAGGCCTTAGGTACACTCATAGACAAGACACTGTAATGAAAGACATGTAGCCCTCACACAAGTAGTACGTGTGATTGACGCAGCATACTTGACAAGCTTACTAAGACCCACCGAGATAGGAAATCTATCACAATCCCGATACACTCAATGAGGTTGGCTTGTACAATCATGCTTAAATGGGTAACTTCCCACAGATAGAGATGATTGGTACTTTCGTGGGGACTATGAAAGTTCAAGAAGCCGATTCCTCCTAAAGCAAAAGGAAATCAAATGATGCGATAAGGAATTTGAGTCTGACTACGATACAAACTGATCTTGTAACCTTTAAGAATTTCTGTAGCCTAGATGGTAAGGAGATTTCAATATGGACGATCACCCTCCCATATCTATATTAGGAGCACCTGATGAAGAGCTCCAGGCCCTTGCCAACACACATAATCTCTCTACATAGTGCAACACTATCTTATCTTAGATTTAGTCTTACTTCCTCCACTTTTGTCTAGCCTCGTTACAGAAGATTTGAAATTTAGGATAGTTTAGATCGTTGTTGTCCAACAACATCGTTGCAGTATGCCTAAGAGTAGTGTAAATATCCATGACACATCATTGTTGGATCCTCGATTAACTGAGTCCTTAGAAGATCACACTTTGGTCACATCTTGCTGACCATCCACCTCGATTGTTTGTCTATACAGGCGATCATAAGTATTTATCTTTTATTTATTTCTTCACTTATTTTATTTTAATACTAATTGTACTAAAATTTATAATAAATCAATAAAAATCAACAATTCTAACTTAGTTTTTAAATTTTTTCCATCAATTACTGTATTATTGAGAAACTTAAGGCTCACCATCACCATTGAGAGAATAGTCTTTAGCTTAAGGTAAAAAGTTTATGTTCAAAAGGATTTACCCTTTCCTTCTAAATTGACTGATCTCTACAACATTGGTGGCTAGATAGCCAAGTCAATCTTCACATGTCTAATTATATAGTTGATTTGGCGCTTTGGGTCATAAGTTTAGAATCAAGCTTGAGTCAAGTGTGACTCTGGAACACATGCACTATTTTAATCACACACATTTGAATTAATATAGGTTATTCCTTAATTCATGTGACCTCGTGTTTGATTGAATAGCAACACTTTGCTCCCATGAAAAGGAAATGAAAATAACAAAAATACCCTTTTTTGGAGAATCACACAGATCCCCTGCCCTCCAAAGTTCTACGACGCTCCCATCTACTCAGTAAACATGGGATTGCATTTTAAGTTAGCATGCAGCCGGGTGGCTGGTCTTTACTAGCAACGAGCCATGTCTAGAACATCTGACCCGTCTGAAAATTTGAGCTGATCGATTCATTAGGTGGGCCACAGTTGTACATTGCGTTAAATCATCTGCCATTCATTGGTTTAGACTCATGTATCCTGATTGGTAGACCGCCTAATTTTGGCCACAAATGACATTTTAGTGGGTAACATGTCACATGTCATGACTCATGCGTGAAGGACATCTGACCATGGATCGAATCATGACTCAAACGAGTTGGATGTGACTCGTCCCAGTGGACTTGGACTCCATTGAGTCTGATTGGGTTCAGCACCGTGACTCAGCAATGACTTAGCCGAGCTGCCGTGGCTCCACTCAGGACCAAACGAGTCAGTCCGAGTCACACTGTTTTCGATCCATGCATCTGACCCGTCCAAGCAGGTAAGTGGCCACACACGTACATTGAGTCAGATCATTGGCCATATAGGTCATAGACCAGTCCAGTTATTGGTCAAGTGATCTTTATGGTGTGGCCCACCTTTGGTACGGTTTGGATATCCTGCACAAATGACATGTGGGTGGGAAAGCGAAAGCCGGCCGTTGGGATCGTTTCTCTTAACAAAAGTTGAAAACGTAGTTGGGTTTATCAATGGGAATGCTCCCATGCGTTCTAATCATGTGAATTACCATATGTTCGAGCTGTGTGGGGTCCACCATGACGTGTAAGTGTTATCCAACCCTTCCATTAGATGTACTTCCTAATAAAACCCTAAATTTCAATTCTCAGCCTGATCAATAGATTAGGTGGACCACACCAAAAGACTACAATGCAAGACATTGGGGAGGGCACGCACACCCTGGAAACTTCCAGATGTAATGTGGGATTTACAGTATCATCCAACTCATTCATCAGATGCAGCTCACCAGGATTAAGGGACATACGGAAACTCAAAATTTTCAAAAAATTGGATGGGCTACAAAAGTGAATATATAGGCTGTATGTATGATTCTACATTTCTTACTGTGATGTGGCCCATCTGAGACTTTGATAGGAATGAATCATGGTATGTACAGTTTTTATACAGAATCTCACACGATGAACAGTTTAGATTCTACGTGCAGATCATGGATGGCTCCACTCACCCCAAACGTATGGTAATTACCATGCATTCGAATGCATGTTGGTGTACGACTATTTGAGATTTGTTTATCTGATAAACACATCCTTTCATATTTGGAAGGATGCATTGGTCTGCACGGGAAAGGACAATGGCACAACGTACCTCAATGCCTATATAATATCAGCAATGGGACTGCATTGCACCCTTGCAATCATCGCCGTTGGATTTTTGTCTAAGCTTTCTAGCTCTACCCATGCTAATATCTCTCTCTCTCATGGAAGGCGGTCCACAAAAGTTTCAGCTCTCCCCATTCTTGGTGGCCTTCATCGGCATCATGTCGACGGGCCTCATGCTCCTGATCTACCATTGCATTGTGGTGAGGTGGTGGAACCGGCGTCGTGCGGTAAGGGCCCAACATGGCCCACCATTTTCACCAGGAGTAGAGTCGATGAGTGGCTTCGATAACTCGTTCATACAGCTGATCCCCGCGTACAAGTATGGCTCGGAGGTGACGATCGATGCCGGCGAATGTGCGGTGTGCCTGTGTGAGTTCAAGGAGGGGGATGAAGTGCGCCGGCTGCCTGAGTGCTTGCATTCCTTTCATGTGCCTTGCATTGATATGTGGTTCTACTCCCATTCGAATTGCCCGATCTGCAGGACCGACATGACGCCCTCACCGGGCCCACGACAAGCGGTGCAACCGGAATCCGGTAGGTTGCCAATGCAGTAGTGGATCGTTAACGGGACAAATATGTGTGAAATCCAGGCCATTCATCTCAAAGAGCCCATCGAGTCCACATCAAATAGTTTTTGGGCCGATCCAGTCATCAGGTGGGCCACAAGTGCAAGCTGAGTATGGACCATTCGACCTTCTTCATTTCTAATTAATGACCATTTTTTTTTTACTGTATGGGCAACGCATCTGATGAGCAGACCGGGATGATATTTTGGCTAGCCATTCACATGATGGGCCTCGCTCAAGAGGCTGAAATTTTGCATATGTGTGTGTCACGTTGGCGAACATGGGAGAACCATTAAAATTCATATTGTCGTTTTGTAAGAAAATCAAAGTCAGAATATTATTGTTTTTGGTTGTTTTGTAGATTAAACATCCAAGAAATCATTTAAATGATCACAGAATGGTCCAAAAGATTGGTCACACCATGAAAATCACTTGGTGCAAGGAATAAAGCTGATGCTAATCCATTCATTAGGTGGGCCACACCTGTACTTTGGATCAGATCGATGGCTAGTTTTATGTGATCATTCCGTCATGCAAATGCTAAACGCCCATATGATTGTAAAGATCTGTCATCCCTCTACATGATGGACATTCCATTTGATGGGACCTAAGGTGGATGGCCCCACCCTGTAACTTATTTTGGTTTTGACGAGTAACTTTTAATGGTTGGGATCTTCCAATCGAGGAGATTTTTTGAGTAGGGGGAGGGGATCAAGGCGAGTTGAGTTTGGAATGGGTCAAGGTCAGCCTAAGGCACCCATGCATTCACTAAACGGGCCAAAATTTCTTGACTAAACCTGACCCAGGACTCGTTCTCTCTGACTGACCACATCTACTTAAAAATTCATCAAGCCGCCGACCTGCACCAACCCATTTAATTGTAAATGAGTAGGGCTAGATTGACCCAACTCAATATGAAGTGACCTTGGTTTATGCCGGACCTGTCATAACTAGCTCCAACAAAAAAAATTCCCCCATGTGCCGGTACACTAACGCAAAAGTAGAAAAAAAAAAGAACCTAAAAAAAAGGCATCCGGAGTGTAAAAGAGAAATTTTAAAGATCCGAAGGATACCTCCGCAAGAGACATGTGCCACATTAGGAATGTTAGAGCACTAAAAAATGTACGCACAACTGAAGCTCTAGAGATGGTCACTCTCCCAGTGACATGAAGCTAGAAGGTACAGGTTGTATATACACATTGCACTCAGAGAGCTTGTAACTTAGTGTAATGCTAAGGTGGTGATTTCTAGAGACACATGGCCAGATTTAATTGGCCATGTATATCCATGAATAGCAAATTGGTGCATTAAGAAGAGAAAGCCTTAAAAAACAAAAATATAAGTATACACGGCAATGTAATAGTTGGTTGACTTCTATTCAAAATAAAAGCATATTAAGCCAAGGTCGATAACCAATTGCAATTGGACTATTGATCTTGAAAGCCAATAAATCATATGCAAGGCCACCGCCTAACCTAAGTTTATAAAAGCAACATAGAACAAAGAGCTTTGGACCCTCGCTAATCCAATCAAACAAATTATATTCTATTTAGTTCAATGTTGTCTATCAAATTTTTTCGTCCCACATAACGCTTACATTAACATATGTTAGCTTAGTTTAACATCTCCACTTTTGTCTACCACTATGCTGCAGTAAGTTTAGATCAATTAGTGTAACTTAGTTAGTCTCTCTATTTCTGTTTGGTGCATTACAACAGCAAGTCGGAATTAATTTAGTTTCATCAACGATCTTGTTATTGAACTCCAAATGTCTGAGTTCTTAGAGATTTTTTAGGCTACAACTTGCTAGCTAAACCATGACCGTTCAAGTTTAGATGATTATTTTATGGACATCTAGGTCCAGAGGATTGTCAACCATCTATGGCCGCTTTGCTTGCCCGAATTGTTGTCGGTCATTTCTTCTGCTTTATTTACTTTTTTGTCAATTGAATTATATTTTTATTTGGATTAATAAAATTGATACTTGAACTTATATCTCTTATTTCTTCTTTGAACACTTTGCGGGTAAACGCTACAAAGTCATCATCGTTGTAATAAAATTTTTTACATTCAAGATATAAAAAAGAACTCACCTGAAGGACTAATCCCCCTTTTGCAAATTGCTTGATTCTTTGTCAACTGGTGGTTGAGTAGTCACGCAATTAATTTGGTAGTTCATTGAAAACAAATTTAAAAGGTTTTTCAATAAGTTACTGGAATGAAAATTTCATATTAATTAGGTAGTTTTTTGTTTCTGTAAAATTTCCTCTCGCTGTGAAAGGTTAGGCGGTCCCTATTAAAGGGCAACAGGAACTGAATGTAATCTTTGGTCAGTGTGGGCAAGATCAGATCCATTCATAGGCAGGTCCCACTCTGTACGTCCCATATGAGCTAGAAAATCCGGCCAGTCCGGTTACCAGATGGTCCATCTGTGTACACTGGTCGTGTATTGTTGGTCAATATTTTCTAACCAACTCTTCTTTCCCATGTTGTGGTCACATGACACAAGTGGAACCCACCAGTTGAATGGCCTGGACAACAGACACATGTACAAAATTAGCAAGTCCTGCAAGACCGGATTCAGTTGGTTAATATCATGAAATGTGCAGGCGCAACTCTCCACATGGACCCGAATCATTTATAACACGGGTTTTGCTTTGCGGTGTAAAATACCCAGCCTCAGTGGCTCCCACCATATTCTAATATGTAAATCGACTCCTTTCATCAGGTGACAACCATTATTTGAACCGAAACTACAAAATATCAGACCGATAAAAAGCTCTGACGGGTCACACCAGTGGACCAAAAAGCTCTAAGGTCGGTGTGGCCAGCTTTATATTTGGATTAGATTGATTGCCCATTACTAGGGCTGTCAACGGGTCGGATACGGGCCAGATCAGTGATGATCCGTATCCGACCCGATTAAGGATATATCCGACCCGAATCCGATTCGGATCACAAGTATATGATCTGAACCCGACCCGTTTAAATTTTTTAAAATCCGTTTCCGATCCAAACCGATATCCGAGAGAGAGGAGATGAGAGAGAGAAGAGAGAGAGAGAGAGAGATGCTCGTGCGTGGAAAGAGACGGCTTTTTTTCTTCTTTTTTTTTTTAATCGGGTCGGGTTGGGTCGTTAACGGGCCGGATCAAGGTTGATCCGAATCCGACCCGATTATTAAACGGATTATATTTGGATATCCGCATCCGACCCGATTATCCGATTATTGATCCGAATCCGATTAAATCGGATCGGATACGGATCGAATACGGATCAAGATCCATGCCGTTGCCAGCCCTACCCATTACCTTGAGAGTATTTGAGGCATATGGACACTTAATCAACCCTAGGACAGACTCTAAATCAACACACATGGAGTACCCTTAATTACCAAGATCGTTGTTCATGGCTTGTCATTTTCTCTTTGGCTTTGTAAATGCCACTTAGAACTTTAGCCTCCTTCATGCATGGAATTAGGGCATATTGAATTTCATTTGGTTCCATGCAAATCCCATCCCAAAGAATGGGATCAATTCTGATATTATATCATCGAGTGCTAATAGTAGATACTGTGGGATTTTTAGTGGATTAATTTCAAAATCTACTAAATCTCTAGCCCATGTTGATGCATGTTTTTTTATTCCCACCGCTCGTCCATTTGCCCCCTTTACAATTGATGTCGACCATATTTATTTAGATGGTCGACATCAATTATGAAATCTGATCCGTTGATTGCAATTCCATTGTCCACCAAATGCAGGCTTCACTTAATAGGGTGTGTTTTTCTCTAGGAAAGAATTTGATCTCAAACTTGGGATATGGACTATCAAATTATTACCATGGTAATTCTAGACATACAACCATTGTGCAATAATGGTGTTAATCCCATCTATGCAATTCCATACCACTTAATCCTGTGTATTAAAAAAATCCCAGGTGCACCAAGTCCAAGACATTGTTCACCCAGCGTGACGCTGGTTTTGGTTATAGATTATTGTTAACCTTTCTCATGATCGAGATCACCTCATTAAAAAATCAGGCCGATCCGCTTGTTAGGTTGGCCGCACCTGCAGATTAAGTCAGGTCATTGGCCCCATGGAATCATAGACCAGCCCAGCTAAGTGATCTTCATGGTTTGACCGATCATTTGCATGGCTCGGATGTCACACACGAAAGTCATAAACAACGTTTTGGCAGGAATGGACGCGAATTGCCTGTGCCCCAGTTTACTTTGTTCGGAAGCTATGTGGGGTAGAGATGCCCTTGAAAAATCAACTCACGTCCATCAATTTCTAAAGATCAAAATAAGACATGAATCTAAAAATAAGGAGTATACAAAACACAGGTGGACCACACCACACGAAACAACGGTAACTGAACACTCACCACTGGAAATTTTGTGGGGCCATAGAAGTTTTCTATCGGAGGTGATGCTTGTGCCTAGGGGTGTCAACAGGCTGGGTTAGGGCCAGGCCAAGCTTTGTTCAAGCCCGGCCCGCCTCTATCAACTTATGCCCAAATCCAGCCTGGCCCGTGATGGGCCACAATAGTCTAGCCCAAGTCTGGCCCAAGATACAAATGCAGGTTCCGGCCATGCCTGAGCCCGACCTTTCACATAAAGAAAGAAATTATCCTTTAATCCCGTGATTTTCCACATATAAAAAAAAAATCACCAACATGAGGTAAATGAATTTTTAGGAAAACTTTGTGTAAAATTTAAATTTTAAAAGAAGGAAAAATGTTTTAATTTAAATTTTGAATTAAAAAATATATTCAGGTCGGGTTGAATTGTCGGGCTTTTGAATAGCCTAGTCCACGGACTCATTTGAAAAACAGGCTTATACTTTAGGCCCGAACCCAACCCACGGGCCTGGTACTCTAGTCCAAGCTTGGCCCAATGCGGGCTAGGCCCGAGAGCCTGTCGGGCCAACTCGGTCCATTGACAGCCCTAGTTGTGCCTACAATTTATCTGAGTTCTAATAACCCTATGAATAGTTTGTATGGCATATAAACATCATGGTCAGCTCCAGAAAGGTTTCATCAGTGGACGTTTTTGTTCTCACTGTTTCGTTCGGTGTGTCCCACCTGTTGGATCTTCTTGAGTTTTGAAATTCTATCTTGTTTTGATCTTGAGACACTGATGGACGAACTGGATTTGTTACTGGAATCATTGTGGGCCCCACATAGTTTCCGATCACGGGAACTTCCTTTGATCGGGAGAACAGGCAATTCGCACCCGTTGGAGCTTTCTCGAGTCCAGATCCTTTGTTGGCTGCAAAATAAGAAATTCCTATTTGCAGCCTTTTCATTAGTCCACGTCACACTGAATAACTTCAGTGTGATCAGGTTGCACGGAAGATTTGATGTGGTTGCAAACCTATGTGATGATGTGGAGGATTAAAATGTTTCTCATAAGAGTCCGGATCCTCTATTGGCTTCCAAGCAGGAAATTCATGCTTGGAGCCTTTTCATTGGTCTACATCATCACATAGGTCTGCAACCCTGTCACATCCTCAATGCAACCTGATCACACCTTAGTGCAACCTGGTCACATGACATCATATGGTGTGATGTGGACTAATGAAAGGGCTTCAAGCAGGGATTTCGTGCTTGGAAGCCAACAGAGGATTTAGACTCTCAGGATCTAGACTCTCATGAGAGTCTAGATCCTCTGTTGGCTTCCAAGCACGAAATCCCTCCTTGCCGAGTTTCCTATTTGTGCCTGCTCGTGCCTAATCTGCATACATGTGGGGCCATGGTTACTACATTCAAGCCATTAATCTGATAGCCCCCTTCTTGGATGAACGATGCCCAAAAATCTCTTCATTTGGCGAACTCTTAACTTTTCCACTTTTGGCATGTAACTACATGGTTAAGAAGAAATTCACCAATAGTCCACATTCAACGGAGAAAATACAAAGGATTAGATGGTAAGGATAGACCAATTTGAGATATTTTTTGAGAATGGTCCATCCATGATGGGCCATAGGATTAATGGCTTGGTTAAATCAACCATGGGTCCCGTGTGTAGAAACCAGGTGCACGACGTCACAAACAGGAAATTCAACCTCCTTGATAAAATACACCGTATTTTTATTTGTTTGGAAGCGTTTGCTTGCATGGGAAAGGACGATGCCACAACCTTATCCCCCACTGGGACTATGTTGCACCCTTGCAATCATCACTGTTTGATTTTTGTCTAAGCTTTCTAGCTCTATTCATTACAATCTCTTTCTGATCATGGGCCCTGAGGTGGTGATCGGCTTGGTGATCATCAGCGGCATCATGTCGGCGACCGTCTGGATCGCTATCTATGATTGCATTTTCCTAAGATGGCGCGAAAGGGGTCGGCGATCATTTTCATCCGAAGAAGAAAGGAAGAGTGGCTTAGGGAATTTGTTCATACAAATGATCCCATCGTATAAGTACCAGAAAGAGAGAGAGGCGCCGATTGACGGAGCTGGAAGCATGTGTGCTGTGTGCTTGGGTGAGTTCGAGGAAGGGGAGGAGGTGCGCCGGCTGCCCGAGTGCTTGCACTGTTTTCATGTGCCTTGTATTGATATGTGGCTCCACTCGCATTTCAATTGCCCACTCTGCCGGACCCACATGGCTCCTCTACTGATCCTACAACCAGTGGTTGCACTGGAATTGGGCAGGTCGCGGAATTTGGATGGTTAGTCTTGAATCTGAATGTACTACGCTATTGAGCATGTGTGTGATATGTGCCATTCATCAGGCCGTGTTCAATGACCCACGGTGAACTGTTCCAGGCCCAAAAGTTTAGGCCGGTCCAGTTTTCAGGTAGGCCAAAGTTGAATATATATGTTGTAACTGACGATTTTCTAGATGGGCTGGTGTGGTCTAGATGGGCCTCACCTGATGAATGGCTTTCATTTTGTACATGTGTATCATGTAGTCAGATGGACCGCCAGTTTTCCCTCTCGTTCCAGCAAAAAAGAACGGTTAAAATTCATCAGCCATGCCATGATAGGGCTTGGAATATTTTTGTTGCGCATTTTATTGCATTCAAAACATATAGGAAGGTTTTACTGTTCTCTGAAATGTGTACGTGTGTAATCCATGTACATGACCTTGACCATTTGGCCAATGGAACTTGGGACGTATATATGAGACCGCTTGGGCTGAGATTTGTGGAGATCTAAAATGTTTCTACTGCGCATCCCACAAAAGGCCATCATCAAGTGTGCAATGTGTACAAAAACTCTATCATAAAATTAATATAGTTCGTAAAATGATCAAATATAGTTGTTGGGCGATCAGGTTTAAAATCACATGTATACATGGTAAAAAATATGAAATAATAACAATAGCAGGTGGCTGAGTATAGTAGACCGTGAGAGTTACTATTGGAAAGATAATATTGATTTTAAAAGTCCCTCTCAACATGTATGCTTGATGGATTCGAGAAGAGATTGGCTTTAGGGAAAGTAGGAGTGTTGAAGTTGGTGCATTAGAAAGCCAATTTGAGCCCTAATTCATTGTCCATGTGGAGGTGATTAGGCCAATCTCAACCGTTGATCTTAATGACCATGGGTCCTTTGAGACATTATATATCTTAGATAAATTTAGTGCTACTTTAATGTTAATTAATAATGTGGGTTATATGAAGAGTACATCTTCTGGTCATTAGGAACTTAAAATTGGACATAGTGGTTATTAATCGAGGAAAGTTGTGTCCCATGAAATCTTAATAGCCTGATGATCCATGACCGACATAGATGCTTAGGATATATTTGTGGACATTATTCTTGATATGTATGAGAAGAATAACTTGAGTTGATGGAAGGTCTCCATTATTGGGAACCAGCTTTGTGTCAGTTCTGACTTTTACCTGTACTCCACACAGGAATATAAGTATGTCATGTGTGTGTGTGTGTGTGTGGATCTCAATTTGGACTTTTGGACACTTGCACCAGTGGATTGAAGTTCAAGCCATTAGTCTGGGAGCCTATTGGCTTGCACTATGATCACTTGATCATGAACTTGATGGTGCACGTAAGTTAATCAATGTTTGAATCTAAGGGCATGTAAGGGGCTGGAATTTTAATAGGACGATTTGAATCACTTTACAAGGCTTCTAAAAGTCCATTGGAAGATGATGCTAAGTGTGTCCATAATGTTGATTGATTTATGCATGGGCCAATGTAAGGTCCATATGGCTTAGATTTAATAATTAGATTAAAGAATCATCAAGTGCTTTTTCCACTGATCCTGTATTCAGAAGATTTTAACTCAGTTTTCAAAGGTTTTCAGCCGTTAAAGTTCTATTTGATCGTTAAAACCTTTTTTGTTACCACACTTGCTAATAATCTGATGGTCCACCTTTATGGTCAGCGTGAGATCTAAATCTTAGGTAGATAGCCTAGGCAGTGAAAGGATTAAATCATAAGTGTATGCATGTGTGAGGTGGATCAATGAACCTTCTTCACAGTACAATACATTGAAGTTCATAGGGTGGTGGATTATGGTAACTAAAATCCTCCTAAAACTGTATCTCCTTATCTATTTATATATCCTATTGTAGAATTCTCCTTATCCATTTATATATCCTATTGTAGAATGGGAACACTAGAATAGAGAGAGAGAGAGAGAGAGAGAGAGAGAGAGAGAGAGAGCTAGCTTGGACGTCACCCTACATGAATGTCCCACCTAAAGAGGAGAGAGAAAAATCCTTGTCACTTTCCTTTATCATCATTATCACCACCAACTCTTCTCTATGGTCCACCTAGGTGGACGAAATGTGTCATCTTTGGCTCCTACTAGAGGAGTAGATATTTTCTCTTGTGATTCCCTTCATTTACAATAGATCGGAGAAAGACTTTCTAGGTTGGAGGATTAAAATTGAAAATCTCATAGCTAGAATCTTCCACACAATTAATCTCATACAATTATGATATGAACCATCATCTTAGTCTATGTATTTCTAGAAATTTGATGTTATGATATATGGGTATTCGTAGGAATGAATCCATTATAAAGCATGAAAATCATGTGTATCTGTTGTATTTATGCTCAATGAACTTGACACTTACCTCAATGTGATTTCTTCCATGTAAATTGGAGATTTGTTTGATGATGCTCTGATACCACTAGAAATTAGCTCAGATGGATGGGGCCGCAGGTTCTAATGGTCTACACGATCTTGGGAGCTTCACATAAAGCCGAAGATCGGCAATCTTTGTCCAAATGTCCAATTAACCATTATCGGAGTAGAGAGGATCTTATCAATCCTCTGATTCTAAGATTGAGATGACCTCCAAATTACGATCAACGTTTTACATTGTCTAAAGACAAGCCTAATAGACAAATAGAACACTAGTAATTTTCTCAATATATTTTTTTAATTAAATCCTTCTCAGCTGTATGGATGATATGAAGAAGGGATCCCTCCCCTTTTTATAGGAGGGATTGATGAGTTTAGATGAGGGAGAGATAAGCAAATCTCTTATGAAATTTTCCTTTTCCTAATCAAATTATTATTGAATTTAAAATTCAATTTTAATGGTGAAAGATAATTTCAAAATATATATAAGAGAATTTCAGAGGCAAATTCATGTGGGACACCCACTAGCGATTGACGACAAGTGGGCCCACCAACATAAAAAGGTTTTATCATAAATGGATTGTCTGTCATGCGGGACTTACCTTTGATTGTGTAATGCCTCGATTTTCGTAACTTGAGTTCTAGACTCGTGTTTCGAAAATCCGAGTGTTAACCGATGAAAATAGCTAACATTAATTTCACCATGTATTTTCTTTGTATGCACATCGCAACGGAAGTAAACCAAGACAATAATAAAAGAAATATCCAACATATGTTAAACAATATCCAATTGGTGCCCATAGGGCTTATACAAACCAAATATCTCAAGAATTAAATCAATCGAAAGAAGTATGGAAGCAAATATAACTACAACAAATCCTGAGCTACATGGTCCATCCTGCTCCTCATCCATACCATCAAGTACCTATTTATCATATATAACACTAATACCAACTGGTATAATTTGACAGTGTTAATCGTGATCATAGTGAGGTAAAAACCCTCCAAGATTACCAGGCATCATAATAATTAAGTAAAGAATAACTAAAGATAACATGTCACACAATAAACAAGTTATAGAATTCTAAGAAGAAAAGATCCAACGCCATCAAATGTAAAATTCCACACATATTGCAAATAAACATCACCAATCACAATATCTACACATCCTTATATCATTAATCTTGTTTAAATGCATGAATTAATGCACATGTTCATTAACTGAGGATGCACATCTAGCTGGATCGAGGAATGAGCCTTTCAAACGTCGGCTCATTCCAAATGCAAGAAGGGTCATTCAAACAGTACTCCGGTCTTTCAAACAGTCGACCAGGTACCCGATAACACCCATTTGCAAATGGGTCGTTCGAACAATACTCTGATCATTCAAACATTTGACTAAGCACCCGATAACGCTTGTATGCCATGTGTGTATGATTAGCTAAAGTTTATTAGTTAAGTTTACAAACAACCAATTTAGTACTCACAGTCACTATTGGGGTGTGCGCAACCCAGCGCAACCCAGCATAAGCCGACAACTCGAGCATAGTGTCCCATACTACCATCCCTGGTTCATGAGACAAACAAAATGGATTCTAATAGATACAAGTAGAGAGTATCATGCAATAGAGTCAAGGTACTTTGATTACATAAACATCTACACTAGTAGTCAATCATGATTATATAAATAGACCTTACCATCTCATATTCATACAAAATTCTAACAAAGGGGTTCCTCCCAACAAAAGCCACTTGGGTAACAAATTCATTCAAGGAAAATACATAAAAGGGTTCAACCCACAAGCCATAAGGGTACAAATGTACTATTCATCGATGGTAAGTCTATAATCAACTTCCATTTAACCCAATACACAAAAGACCACTAGTATGAGTTACGTCACCAATATACATAATCCACAAACATATTACAATAGCTTCCATACAACAAAGTGAGAACTCCACAATTCTCCAATTTCGCAACCTAAGCCATACATCAAATCTAACCTCTAATATACCTAAACCCATTATTTCCATCAACATACATTACCTCAAGCAAAACACAAGTAAAGTACTCATCATAACTAGACTAGAGCAAATAATTCCACAATTTATTAGATTAAAGCATGTTAGAGTTTATAACATGTAAGACTACTCAAATCGAAATCTATAAATTAACCACATATAAAGAATTACTCAAATAAAAACTAGCATTTATTGTTCATTCCATAAATAGACTAGGCATAAATAATACATTAAGCAAATAATGAATTTAAAGGAACTAATTAAACTAAACTATTGTAATCATGAGAAGCTTGAAGGGTGAAAACCTCACCTTAGGATGCGAATCCTCTTCTAAATTTGTTAGAACATAAATGCGTGCCCCAAGCACAAGTCTTAACCTCAAATTTAACACCAATTAATAGTTAGGATTATCATTAAAATCTTAATTATGAAATCTAATGGAGCTTCCTCTACAATCCCAACCCAGGGTTAGCGTTTAAGAAAAAAATTAAATCCCTACATTAAATTAACACTTTAAACCTCATTAAACCGAATTAAGCTTTAATTAAATTTTAATAGAAGGTTGAGGAATCATCTCACCTTAAATCCGATCAATTCGGCTTCCCAACTTAACTCGGGCTCAAATCAATTCACAGAAGAAAATCTACACAAGGAGAAGCCAAATTTTCTACACCTAGATGAGGCTTGAAATTAAAATAATTAGAACTAAAGCTAGCACGAAGGTGTTAAACTCACATATTTTGTGACTTGATCAACTCGGCCTCGATTTGGACCCGAGAGCATGATCTGCACAACAATACTCATACTGCTAGAGAAAATGACTAAATCAAGATTTGAACTCACGACTCGCTAATTGAGTTTATCAAGAATTTACCATGACTTAATGAACCAACTCAGTGGTGACTCGAGCCAACTCAACTATCTGATTCTTGAGCAGAATTCCTTAAGCAACCGAACCAAAACAAACCCAAATCAGATTAGTTTCAAACTTAAGATAAGCAAATAGCACTGAGTCATCAACTCAGTGACTAGGTGATCGGTTAGATGCAAACAATTAAATAACTCGATTCTAAACCAAGATTACAATGACTAACTTAGTAACAAAGAGATATTGAGATCAAAACACTTACTGAGTTAATCGCTACAGTTGACTAGTAACAACTCAGCAAAATGTTACCGAGTCACTCCACAAATAGGTAAAACCCAAACTCGGCAACGAGCTGATCTCCCTCTCTCTACTTCTTCTTCCATTCTGAAATCCCACGTCCAACACTAAACCCAACTCAACTCAAACCAACTGACTCAACAAAACTTGCTTCAACTGGGTTTGGGTTGAGTAGTGACTTCGACCAAATCTTTCCTCCCAACGATCCAGTGACAAGTCGACATTGCTTTACAATAGTGCAGAAAAACACCGATCACATAAGATTACATAAGATCTTTGCTCGATCAGTGGTTGCAACATTCACTACTAATCTTAGTAGGGACATGGCTGATCTTTTACTAGTTAGATGGGCCATACCTCATATGAACTAGATTTTGGATCAAAGCTCCCTCAATAACACACGACTGATATATTTTAATGAGGAAGATAATCTACCATTAATGGCAGATCATGAGTCGATGGGGCTTCCTTCGATCTGGTCTTCCTAGACGGTTTGGATGAGCTCTAGGGAGCTTGTGGACAATCGGAATCAAAGCTCTAACCCCATTACTCTGGTGGGTTAGCGATTTAAAAGATTTGACTGATTTTCAAGAGTTGCCATAAGAAATAGAGAGGGAAGCGAATCAAACAAGCTTCTAAGGTTTCCTTGTGTAAGAGTAGGAATGGGTGGTCTGGATTGATCATAAGAGCTAGGGTTTCTATTTTTGGAAGCAAAAGAGGAAAGATCGTAAGATCTTCTTATTTATACAATGTAGTCGATCCACGTGAGTGGCATCCAATGACTGAGATTGACTCAAATGGATGGCTGGAATGACTCCCTCGAGTAGCTAGGATTGAGAGAAACCTTCTCACGCAGATTGCCAACGTGGCAATTGAAACTGATTTTCGTTTTTGGAAAAATCCACATGCACAACCTTGTTGGTGCCAGAAATTGACGACACACACATGCTTGTCAACGTGCGGAACCAGGTGGGGTTAAGTCGAAATCTTATGCTTTACAAGATGGACAACTTGGATCTTATGAACAGTTCCAAGTGGTGGGTCACGATCATTGCAACGGACGATAGTACGTTTAAACTTGCTACAGCAGGAAAAACTGAGAGAGAGAGAGAGAGAGAGAGAGAGAGAGAGAGAGATTAAGGATTTACGTTATTCAAATCTGATCCGAATCTAATCTGGATCATAAGTGTTTGATCCGAATTCGATCCGTTTAAATTTTTTGAAATCCGAATCTGATTCGATCCGGTCCGAATCCAATCCTATCAAAACTATTACTCCTTTATGTAAATCTAATCAAAACTAGTAGTCCTATATGTAAATCTGATAAAAAAAATAGTGCAGCCTAGATTTTTTTAATTTTCCTTTTATACCCCTATAATCGGATTGTTATTAAATAGATCGGGGACGATCCGAATCCGATCTGAATATTAAACGTATCAAAGATTTCGATTCAAATTCGATCCATTGATCCGATTAATGATATGAATCTGATTAAATCAGATCGAATTCAGATCGGATTTTGACTATGATCCGATCCATTGACAACTCTACTGAACCGTCTCTCACGAGAACTCGTGAGAGATTTCTTAGGGCTTATCACATGTGATGTGTTTCTAAAATCTGAGCTGTCCATGTGATGCAGCACCCTGAAAAACCCTTGGGGCCCAACTTTCAACCTGGTTCACAAATCTGGTGGGCCATGGAAAATGGAAATAGTTTCCTCCCTTGATTTGCCTCTCTTTCTCTTCTATGGCCCACCAGAGTTCTAGATCAGGTTGAAATTTGGGCATTGGGGGTTTTTCGGAGTGCTGCATCACGTGAATGGCTCAAATTTTAGGGACACATCACGTGTGATGAGCCCTAAAAAATCTCTCACGAGTGCTCGCGAGAGATGGTTCACAGGTAGGGCTCTCAATGGAGTGGGTCCGATCCAAGATCCGATTCGCTCCGAATTCGTATAATGAGGATTTAGATCTTAAAATATGCCCAATTAGTTAAATGGACCGGATTTGGATCTTAAAATAGGTCTGATTACTTAAATGGACCAGATTTCGATCCTAATCCGATTAAGATCCAACTCATTGTCACCTTATTGCATATGTTATATTCATGCTGGCCATTCGTTTTACATATTATTTTAAGCCACGTCTCAAAATTGAGACATGCCACTCTTAGGTAGACCATACCACAGTAAATAGTGGGATTTGTATCATTATTCTACTAAATTAAATATATTATATTATATATATATTTTTAGATTTGTAATGGGGGTGGATTTGGACCTAGATCCGACCCCGAATCTGATGGTTATATGGATTTTGGATCGGAAATGGATGTGTATGGATATCACCTTTTGGATCTATATTAGATCCGAATCCAATCCAAATCCGTCTATAGATATACGGACTTGGAGCTGGATCCAACTGGATCCGACCCATTGAGAGCCCTATTGGCAGGTGAGCATTTCTCTCTCTCTCTTTCTCTCTCTCTCTCTCTCTCTCTCTCTCTCTCTCTCTCTCTCTATATATATATATATATATATTGAAATTCCTATATTCTTGATTTTGGAAAGAAATTTGTAAATTTACCAACAAAAAATCATTAAAAGAAAAAAGAACACCTATATTTTGAAGTAAAATCATAGAAAATACCAATCTTAGAAAATACTAATTAAATTGTTGCCCCTCGAATGTGGAGCAAAACGTGGATCGATCCAAAGCATCTAAATTCAAGGTGCACCATAATTAATTTAACCCGTTTTTTCGCGCCAATGCATCAAATTTCTTTTTTACACACAGCACTCACATCCCACACACACTCACGCTTTCCCGCAGTAGGATTTCACCACAATGGGTATTCAAACCCATGACCGAAACTCTTGTGAGTCTACCACGAGCAAGGACCCATGCCAAGGTGTCACATGAGTAGGATACCTGTGTAACGCCCTAGAAATTTTAATCCTCGAGCCTTGAAAGTACTCGAGCGCCTCTAGAAAATTTTTTATTTTAATTCTCAAATGAGAATGCATACGCTTAATTTAGAACCAACAATCTAGAAGATTTGTACATGAAACCCTAGTTTGGACGATCCGATTTGATCGAAACCTCGTAAGACATTTAAACACATCAATCTAACCATATATTCTTTGTTAGATATCATGGATAGCTATGGATTCCTTTTTAATTGTCTAATCCTACTTCCGATCCGTTGATTAATGAATCTCAATCTCTAATTTACTGAAATCACAATGGATTAACCTATATAACTGACTTACAATGCAGATCCACCTTAGACTACCCTAATCAATGAATCAAATCTCGATTATCTTGAGTTTAGAAATTAATTTTACAAAATAGCCCTTTTGACATGTAAAACCATACGAATGAGATTAACCGCCCTTAACTTACAAATAAATGCACCCCGTATATCACATCATATACCTAGCTATGCCCACTATAACCTAGCGAAAGGATTCACTAAACTCTGTTCTCTAAATCATCCAATTGGTGTCCCGAAACCTTAAAACAGCTATAGACCGTTCGTTAGTGGGCCGTTGATCACGAATCTACGCGGAATCGATTGCCTTAGTGGGCTTGACCTTTTCCCTATATCAGATACCCGACACCTTATCCCGAACTGCACAACTTAGATCAAGACCAGAGAGGGTGAGTTGTGTGACTCACCTCAACCTTGGACCATCTGGAACTATAAATACCAAGCCCTTTTGAGAATTCCATTTCAAAAGGAATTTGGGGGTTTTGCTTGGGTTTTCTTCTAGGGTTTGCTCAAACCCTTTTACTCTGTCACCATTCCTTCTACCGATCGTAGGCGGGCCGTGCCTTGAGGTAAGATATCTCTCCTATTGTAGAAATTAAGAAGTTTCATTAGGGATTCTCATTTCTAATTAGGGTTTTTGTCGAACTTAGGTGTTATAGCTGGATTTTCTCCAAAATCCTTGAGGAATACTCATTCCTAGCTTGTGGACTCATCAATCAGGTGAGGACTATTCTTCTAAGTTGGCTATTATCAGCCCAAGAGGGTTCCAAATAGTGAAAATTGAGTTTTTCTTGAATTCCATTCAAAGTTAAGTGCCGAATGATTTATGTTTTTGATTGATGTTCTGTATGTGTTGATTAATTACATGCTTACTTCGATGTGTGGATTGATTGCCCATTTGAATCGATTTTATGAAAATATGAGATTTGATGTGATGTGCATATCAAGTGTTTGATGAAATTCCTGAGTGAACAGAAGTTCACATATGCTTGAGTAAGTGGATTACCATCCACCCAGGCTAGTGGCTGATTGTGAATTTGATGAGTTGCAAGTGTTTGATGAAATTCCTGAGTGAACAGAAGTTCACATATGCTTGAGTAAGTGGATTACCATCCACCCAGGCTAGTGCCTGATTGTGAATTTGATGAGTTGACCTGCAATAGCACGCCAAGTATTTGATTTTACGCCCATATATGAAATGAAGTATATCGCATATCAACTGTTTGGTTTTATGCCTGATTGAGACAATGAATGCTATGATGTCCCATTCCTCTCACAACATGCTTAGTATATTATTTAATTGACATGATTGGGATTGATCTCTGAAAATCACTTTTTTGGACTGCCTAGTTGGGTTTGGCCGTCACGGACTTGTATGGTAGACTTGGGGGTAACATGACCGACCGACCCTAGCTACGCCGGTTTGGTTGATGTTTCGCTCGGCCTACCAAATCAGTCAATTTCAGGGTTAGTCATATTTGTTTGATCATTGTTACATATTCTGTAGAATCTCGAATACCACAATTACCATTGTTATGCAGTCACTTATAATTGTACGTATCAAGTCTCATGAGCCAGACGTGGAATATGGGTAACTGTGTTTGTGCTGTCTTTGGCTAGTGTGGGTGACGAGCCCTCCAATAGCCTTGAGCATTGAATCCTACATACTGAAGCTCATGGGCCAAGCATGGTATATGGGTAACTGTGCTTGTGCTGTCTTTGACCGGTATTGATCCTGATGGTCTTATCGAGAGTCTTGAGCACATATGCTAGGTGACGAGCCTACCATCATTGATCTTGGGTGATGACCCATTACCATGCATATGACATTCTAGGGCATTAAGACCCTTACCATTTGATTCATTATTCATTTATGTTGAGTGACGGACCTAAATTGGGATTCCAGGAGCCAGGCATAGGACGCCCTGGCCTGGCGGTGGGCCCCAGCCTGGTAGAGGGTACCCCGACCTGGCATTGTCCAGTGTTCGGTAAGGCCACTGTCCACTGTCCGGCTTTCCTCGCTGTCCAGTGTTCGGCTGCGTTCCTGTCGGTCGTGTTCCTGTTTAATAGACTTTTGATAAGATTGAGGTATTCTGGCTTCGCCAATACTGCTGATCATTGAATACGGAATTAAATAAATACTTGGTAAACATGCATGCATCACCTTTTCACTTGCATTGGTCCGATGCTGCTGCTGGGTGGTAACCCCACCGTTTATTTCTCCGGAACATAACATTTGCATATCATGACTGCATGCATTATTCAACTAGAATAAGAACTTGATTGTGGGGTTATGCTATCTGTTGATGCTGGGGTGGTAGGTGTGAGAGCTCCACCATTTGTTATGATCTACTATTTGTACTTGATTGTATTGATGATATGTTTAACTTAGAGAATGGTAACACTGAGTATGATTACTCACTCCCACCTGGGGGGGTGTTTTAAAACACCAACCAGTTATCTTTGATGCAGGAGTTTCCACTATTTGATGAGTGAGACGTAAGATTTGCTGGCTTGCCTATCGGAGTGGCTTTGGACTTGTATTGTATTCATTTTTGAGCATGTATAAAATTAAACCCCAGTTGAGTGGACTCCTTGATTGTGTGGATAATTGTATATATATTTACACTTTGAATTCAAACTGAATTATACACTTTTTAGCTTAAATCTCTATTTATGAGTTGATGCTATCGATTTGTGCCATTAAACTATACTTCCACAAAATTCAGTCACCTCGAAAGAGTCGGGAGCCACGGACTGCCCGACACTTGATTTTCGGGGCGTGACAACCTGACCCATCCAAAAAAGGGACGCGGATTGGCTACTGAACTTGACAGTTGCGAGTCTGCTACTGAACTAACATCACCACGTTCTGTGGGCCCATCATGATATATGTATTGTATCCACACCGTCCATCCATTTCGAGAGATCATTTTTGGGCATGATACAAACAATGAGGCAGATCTAAAGTTCAAGTGGACCCCACCATAGAAATTAGTTGGGATTGAACGCCGAGCATTAAAAACTTCAGTGGGCCAAGGAAGTTTTCGATCAAGCTGATATTTGCGTTTTTCCTTATTCCATGTCTGTGTTAACTTCTAAACAAGTTGGATCTCAAATAAACATCGTGGTGGGCCCTAAAAATATTTCAACTGTGGGCGTCACACTCAACACTGTTTTCTGTGGTGGTGTCCACTTGAACTTTGGATCTGCCTCATTCTTTGGCTAATGCCCTAAAATGATCCCTCTAAATGGATGGACGGTGTGGATAGGATACATATATCATGGTGGGGCCCACAGAACATGGTGACGTCAGTTCAGTAGCGGGACTCGCTGCTGTCAAGTTCAGTAGCTAATCCGCCTCCCCAAAGAAGGTGGTTTGCACCACGAAGATGGCCTCTTTAAAAAATCAGGCTGTTCTGCTCGTTATTAGGTGGGCCGCACCTGCAGATTAAATCAGGTCCACTGGCCACAGGGAGTCATAGACCATCCCAATTTTGACCAAGTGATCTTCATGGCTTGACCAACCATTTGTATGGCTCACGATGTGAAAGCCGGCCGGGTGTTGGAGATCATTTCTCTTACCAAAAGGAGAGAGCGGGGCCCATGGTTACTACATCCAAGCCATTGATCTGATGGACACCTTCATACATGAAGGATGCCGAAAATATCTCTTCATTTGGAGAAATCTAACCTTTCCATTGTGGGCATGTAAGTACATGAATAAGAAGAAATTCACCAATAGTCCACATACAACGGAGAAAACACAAAGGATTAGGTGGTAAGGATCGACCAATTGGAGATATTTTTTGAGAATGGTCCATCCATGATGGGGTCATAGGATTAATGGCATGGATAAATCAACCATGCATGGGTCCCATGTATAGAAATTAGGTACACGACGTCACAAACAGGAAATTCAACCTCCTTGATAAAATACACCATGTCTTTATTTGTTTGGAAGCATTGGCTTGCATGGGGAAAGGACAATGGCACAAGGTAATCCCACAAATATATATAATACATCCAATGGGATCATGTTGCACCATTGCAATCCTCGCTGTTTGAGTTTTATATCTAAGCTTTCTAGCTCTATCCAAGCCTATCTCTCTCTCATGGGCCTTTATGTGGTGATCGGCTTGCTGATCGTCATCGCCATCATGTCGGCGACCGTCTGCATCTTGATCTATCATTGCATTTTCCTAAGATGGTGTGACTGGGCCCGGCGTCGCCGACCATCTTCATCCGGTGAAGAAAGGACGAGTGGTTTAGGGAATTTGTTCATACAAATGATCCCGGCGTTTAAGTACGGGAAAGAGGCGCCGATCGACAGAGGTGGAAGCATGTGTGCGGTGTGCTTGTGCGAGTTCGAGGAGGGGGACGAGGTGCGCCTGCTGCCTGAGTGCTTGCACTCTTTTCATGTGCCTTGTATTGATATGTGGCTCCATTCGCATTTCAATTGCCCGATCTGCCGAACCCATATGGCTCCTCCACCAACCCAACAACCAGTGGTTGCAACGGAATCCGGTGGGCCACGAAATTCGGATGGGTAATCTTGAATCTGAATGTACTCAAGGGTATTCTATTGAGCATGTATGAGATACTTACCATTCATCAGGCACGGTCCAATTAATGGGCCAACTGTTGCGACCGGTCCAGTTTTCAAGTAGGTGAAAGCAGAATATGTTGTAACTGACCATTTCTATACTACGTGGGCTAATTTGATGTGTGAACCTGGCTCATTTTTAGGCCGATGTGGTCTAGATGGGCCTCACCTGATGATCGGCTTTCATTTCGTTCGTGTCTATGACGTAGTCAGATGGACCGCCAGCTTTTCCCCTCTGGTTCCAGCAAGAAAGAACGGTTAAAATTCATCAGCTGCTATGATAGGGCTTTGAGTATTTTTATTACACATTTTATTGTATTCAACACATATAGGAAGGTTTTATATTGCTCTCTAAAATGTGTGTAATGTAATCCATCTACATGATCTCGACGGCCATTTGGGCAATGGAACCTGTGATATTGGATGAGACTGCATGGGCTGAGATAAGTATGGAGATCTAAACTGTTTCTGCTGCGCATCCCACAAAAGCCCATCACCAAGTGTGCAATGTGCAGAGAAACCCTATCATAAATCAATATAGCTGTTATAAGTGAACTATAGTTGTTGGGTGATCAGGTTTATGATCACATGCATAAGTGGCAAAAAATATGAAATGATTAGTACTGTAGAACTAGTTGCACGTGGCTGAGTGTATTAAACCGTGGGAGTTACCATTGGAAAGATAATATTAATTTTTGAATTCTCTCCCAAACATGTATGCTTGATGGATTTGACATGCAGAGATTGGCTTTAGGGCAACATGATCCATGATATGGACATAAATGCTCTGGACACATTTGTGAACATCATTCTTGATATGTATGGTCATATTGTGTGAGGTGATCACTAACTTAGGTTAGGATAGAAGGTCTTCACTATCAGGAATCGGCTAGGTATCGATTGTGCCTTTCACCCTTACACTACACAAGAGTATGAGTATGCCATGTATATAAGATCCTAGTTTGAACTTTTGGACATTTACAGCCAGTGGATCGAAGTTTAAGCATATAGTATGAGAGCTTATTAGCCTAAACTATGATCACTTGATCATGGACTTGATGTTGATGTGTGGAGCAAGCACCAGTATTTACAGCCGGGGGTGGTCGGGCGTTGGATCGGTCTGGGTTCGACGACCAAAATTCACCCAAAGGAAGCATATTATCTCTGGACTGTTTCAAAAATGATTGGGTGCCCGAAACCCAGATCAAGTGCCTAACCATGTTGGGTCGGACGCTTGAAATTCGGCATTTTTTCTCTTCAAATCTCTAGACAGATTTTGGATCTATCAGGCGCTCAACCAAGTCAGGGCGGGCGTCCGACCGTCCACGGATTGCGATCCACAGTTTCCTATTTTGATTTTGATTCTCGTTTTATACTATATTAAGGGTTGTAAATTAGGATTAGGATATGGGATTAGGGTTTTTATACGTTTAAGGAAAGAGAGAAAAAAAGGAGGAGAGTTTGCAAAAGGGTAATCTTTTGTGCATGTGAAGCATATGAGAAGATGAGATTACATTGTAAGCTTTGTTTTATTGCATAGTGGAGGTTGCATCCATGATTTTTTACTCTTGTTGGGGTTTTTGCACGTAAAATATGTCTTATAGTGGTTGTTTGATTGGTTTTCCATTTATATTATTTATTTCTTCTTGTTTATTGTTTGTGAGTAATATCAGAGATTTGATTTGGGTTCACTGGCGTTGTTGGGCTTGTTGCGCAACACTTGATAGTGCATGTAAGTTAATCAATGCTTGGACTTGAGGGCATGTAAAGGTCTTGAATTTTAACCAAGCATCTTTGGCTCACTTAAGGAGGCTTCTAAAAGGCCATTGGAAATGGGCGATGCTGGGTGTGTTCATTAATGTTCATTAATTCATGCACAGGCTAATGTGGGATCGACTAAATTTACCATATAACATATTTATGGGCTTAGATTTAATAATATAAAAAAATCATCAAGTAAATTTTCCACCAAGCATGTATTCAAAGGTTTTCATTCAATTTTCAACCATTAAAATTTTATTTTAATCATTAAAATCCTTTTCTACCACACTGGATAATAATCTAATGGTCCACCTTTATGGTTAGCATGGAATCTACATCTTAGGTGGATGGCCTAAGCAGTGGATGGATTAGATCATAAGTTTGTGCTTGCGTAAGGAGAATTAATGAACTTTCTTCATAGTTTGATAGATTGAAGTTTGTAGGGTGGTGGATTATCATAACTAGAATCCTCGTGAAACCGTAACTCCTTATCTATTTATAGATCATATTGTAGAAAAATAAACACTGGAATAGAGAGAGAGAGAGAGAGAGAGAGAGAGAGAGAGAGAGAGATCCTTCTCTCTTCCCTTTATCATCATCATCATCATCATCACCACCACCTCTTCCTTATGGTCCACTTGAGTGGATGGAATGTGTTGGCCTTAGCTCTTACTAGATGATTAGATGTTTTATCTTGGGATCCCCTCTATCTACTATAGATCTAGGAGAGACTTCCTAGGTTAATGGGGGATCAACAATGACAATCCCATTGATGGAATCTTCCACATGATTAATCTCATGTAGGAAATAGGTCTTTACTCATGCCTCAGTAGTAGATTCACAAGAGTTTCAACACGAGGTCATGGGTTCAAGTACCCATTGTGGTATATAAAATCCATTGTGGTGTGAATGCGTAGATATGTGCTTAGTGCATGTGTAAAAAAAGAAAGATCTCATACAAGAGTGATCTGAACCATCCGCTTGGTTTATGTGTTTTTAGAAATTTAATGTTATGATGTAGGAGTATTTCAAGTAATGGATCCATTGAAAATCATGTGTATTCGCTATGTTTGTGCTCAGTGGACTCAATAATTACCTCAATGTGATTTCTTCCACGTAAATTGGAGATTTATTTGATGATGCTATAATATTATTGGAAGTCGGTCTGGAAGGATGGGCCTACAAGTTCTAATGGTCTACATGATCTTGGGAGCTTCACATAAAGTCGAAGATGGACAATCTATGTCCAAATGTCCAACTTCATTCTTGGTTAAGTGGGTTGTGGGGTATTGAGGACAAGCATTCGACCAGTGGCCTGGTTGGCCACAACGAAGACAATGGTCCGGCCTCGGTCGACCATATGGGTTGAGGATCCTTCTAGGACTCGATGTAGTGTGAGTTGCACGTGGAGGCCTTGAGGAGCCACTCCCCGTGTCCTGGTTCACGGCCGTAGGAGGTTAAGGATGCCCTCCTATAGGTTCATTACTTTTGGCCAATGTTGTATCCTGAGTGGGGCCCTGTGATGGGGTTACATGTTGCCTAATAAGGTAGAGTAGGGGGCCGTGATAACTGTGTTTTCGCTCGGGTGGCCAATTGGTTGGCCTCACTCAACGTCCAGACTGGATGCATCTGGACCCGATCTTGGATCGCAAGTCGCAACCCAACAATGAACCATGATACTTATTGTGCCTCAAATTCTGCTAAATTATTCCATGTAGCCAATTACTGGAATTCTTTGAGATATTCAGCTACAGTTTGATTTTTCTGACGATAATTTTGATACTGTTAGAGCAAAATTTGTTCGCAGTCACTAGGGAGGAATCGAGCCCTAATGAGTTGTCTCTTTCGAGGCCATGCTCAGATGGAATCTTATTCTGATGGGCGTGGGAAACCTGTAAGTTCTCCCACCATGCTGATGCATCAAATTTTAACTTATATGCAATTAGTTTTACCATCTTGTCGTTCGACACGTCCATATAATCGAAGTATTGCTTGACCTCTGTTAGCCAGTCAAGGAATTTCTCTATTTGAAGTAAGTCATTAAAGCCGAGAAGATCATCTTTGCCCTTGTAATCTCATTCTGCTTGTTCCACATGGTCGTTCCCCAGTGCAGGTCATTGTACCATTATGTCTTTGACCTCATCATCACTCGGTTCTGAATCATCTGGCGTGGCCCTGCAGTTATCCACCTGGGGTGCTTAATGGAACGTAAGATTGTTCCGTATAGTGAGCACCGGTGGTTGTTGGTTGGCTTGGGCTTGAGGCGGAGCTAGCAATGTTGCAATTCGGTCTAGGGTTTCCTGTATACTTTACAGGATCAACCGATTCTCCTGTTGTGCTTCATTGAAGTCTGATGCCGCGATATAATCCCTTGGAGCATTGTCCTTAGGATGAGGATCCAACACTTCATTAGAGGTCGTTGTCCTGAGGAAGAAACCTCTCTCTAATACCATTGATGCATGGAGGACGTGGGAGGTCGATCACCGTGTTCCTCACCAGTGGTTCTCGAATCCACGAGAAGAAATAAAATGATAAACAAGGAAATAATTCCAAATAATTGATTGAATGTCTAAAACGGAATTACATGCATATAAATAGGAAACTAAACCCTCAATAAAGTACTAGACTCCTACTTAAACTCAAACTCTTAGAAAATCCGACTTATTATAAATAATACTATTTATAGAAGTATCTCGTTCTTACCAGAACTCATGGTTTTTGGCTAAAAAATAGAAAGTTTTAAAACGGGCCCAACCACATTTTTCTACTAATTATTTTAAGCCCTTTTCATGTTGGGCACAAACTCTGAAACCGTATGGATAAAAAATGTCACACCCTAAACCTGGGGACCGGGCTCACTAAATTCTCGATCACCGACCTTGGTGCCAACAGCCTCCGTAGTACCCCATTCTCGGCTCCTAGCTCTCATGTGCCAGGTTCCGATCCTGGGATCCTACCAGGAGAATTTTCAGGGTAATTTTTTTTTTTGTACAGGAGCATAATCAAAACCATAAAACATCATCAAATATCCACTAAAAAGTTTGTTGAGTACAATGCTGGAAAGGGAAATGTAACATATAGCAGAAGTCTAAAATATTAGGTACATGCACCGCGCTCAACGCTGCTGATGTGCCCTAGTACCTGCAGTGTAAACAAACTCGCATGAGCTTCCTACGAAGCTCAGTAGAGTGCGTGTGTGCGCGTGTGATGCATATGACAAGTATACAGATATCAGAGTAAGCGAAAGTAGTAGAGGGCTAAGTTACCAAGTTCATGAATGCTATCAGCCATCCCAAGGCTATGCGATGCAAGGGCCTACATGGCCGAGTGTTACATGCTAGAGATGCAATGCAAACACGTCAATCCTCAACTGATCCACATATCAAAATAGTTCTCATCTGGGACATCACCGTGGTCTAGTATACTCTAATACTGGCCGCCGCACATCGCGCGTATAACCAAGCGAGTAGAAAAGACCTCACTATTCGCCTCGTCAGTGGTATGCCAATGCCCACCCGGCTCGCCGATAGCGGACCCATTCCATGAGCTGGTCAGACTCGACCTAGCTTACAACCCACTGCACCCGGGCGGATAAGGTCACACCCCTTTCCAACTGACCTCGACACAGTGGGAGACGCGGCCTACTGGTATTTGGCACACGGGCGCTCATGTTATCCACTCGGTCTCGACGCTGGAGCATCCTACTGGTACCACAGGGTTTAGGGACTTTCACCCAAGGACATCCATAGCGCCCACGTACTAGAACAAGTTTCCGGTGTCCAATACTGCCAACCACGATGTGACTATGGTGGCCACCACCCCGATGCTGCTGGGGTGTGAAAGCGATCGTGACATACATAATGCGAAATGCATGAGTCATACAATCCAAGTCATGCACCAAACTTACGCATACTACGCAATCATGTGGGGCGACCTTGTCTCGCACGGGTCCCCTAAGTATAACAAGCTAACTAGCATATGCTATGGTTAATCATGATCCATAACAGGCATACAAATAATGCGTATGGGCACATGAATGAGCATGGTATTCATTATATTAATCATGTTATCAGTGTGACATATCAAGCTAAGTATACTAGCATTGTTACCAAACGTACCATGTGATGTTGGCCTTAAATGGCCCAATATATATATAGAGAGTGGGACCCGGACTGTGGCCCCATTGGAAATGTAAAGGTCTTCGTGGCATAGCCCACTTGAGACCACATCGGCCCCATACTTGGGTCTGCGCATACAAGATAGGCCGACAAAATAGGTGTACGGCATGGATAAAACATATATACCAAAGGAAGGACCAAGGTGGGCCCCGCCCACTGGTTGGATAACAAATGTACTTCAGCAGTCTTAGGAAGTTTCAGTGGTAGGTAGTCAATCACCACCATTTTCTAAGTGAAGCCCATTCAAATCGGGCCCCACGCATCGATCAAGACAGGTGGCATGGTACAGAATACCTCCATTAAGGTGGAACCCAAATATGGGCCCACAACCTCTATTTGGATGACAAGTAAACAATAAAGTGGCCCCAAGGAAGTTTTCAATGGTGGGCATCAATGACCACCATTCCCTGCGGTTGTGGCCCATCTGATGTTTGGATCTGCCTCATTGTCGGGGCCATATCCTAAAATGGCATGGAAAAATAGATGGGTAGCATGAATAAAACAATTACATCATGGTGGGACCCACAGGGTGCGCCACCTGCTGGGCTGCATGGTGCCCAGTTGGGTCTCAGAAATTTTGGAATTAAGCAGATATTTGTGTTTTCTCCTTCATCCATACCCATGTGATCTTATGAACAGATTGGATGGCAAATAAACATCACTGTAGAACCTGGAAAGGTTTCAACATTTGAAATCATTATCCCCACTGTGGCATGGTCCACTTGACATTAGGATATGCTTAAATTTTGGGCCCAGACACTTATGAATAGGTTGGGTGACAAATAAACATCATTGTAGGACTGGGAAGGTTTCAACGGTGGAGATCATTATTTCCACTGTTGTCCCGTGGCATGGCCCACTTGCCATTTGGATATGCTTAAATTTTGGGCTCAGCCACTAAGATGAGCTGGAAAAACATATGGAGGGAATAGATAAGGCACATACATTCTAGGTGGGCCCAACGAGTGGGGCCCATGGTCACGCCCAGAGGGCTGCGCTGCTGGGCAGCAGCGTCCCCTGGACGCTGTTTGTCCAGCGGCCAGCGTTTTTTTAAAATATTTTTTTGTTATGTTCTCATCAAGTGGGGCCCACAGAAGTTTTCGATCAAGCTGATACTTTTGCCCTCCCTTCTCCCATGCATGTGTGAAATTATGAACAGGTTGGATCTCAAATAAACATCATGGTGGGTCACTGTCCCTACTGTTTTCTGTGGTGGGGCCCCCTTGAGACTTGGATCTGTCTCATTCTTGGGATCATGCCCTAAAATAATCTCCCCAAATGGATGGACGAAGTGGATACAACACATGCATCATGGTGGGACCCACGAGTGGGCCACCAGCTGGCCTTACGAGCCAACGTCCGTGGACGCTGGTACGCCCAGCGTTAGAGACGCCTGCTTCTTCTTTCCTTTCTTTCTTTCTTTCTTTTTTATTGTGCTTATATCAAGTGGGGCCCACATGGGTCTGATCCACTCCGTTCATCAGGTTCCCCATCTTATGGGGGACCCAATAAGCCAAATATTGGGTATGTAATTCGGTCCAGAAAAATATTAAGGTGGGCCAAAAGATTTCTGACAGTAGAAATCATTGTTTCCACTGTTTTATGTGGAGCGGTCCATTAAAGATTTGGATCGGCTTCATATTTAGGCCCTGGCCCTAAAATGATCTGGGAAAAATGATGGACGACGTGGATTCAACACACACATCAAGGTGGGTCCCACGAGTGGGGACCCCATTAACGGCGTCCAAGTGACGCTTGGACTGTTCCAGCCTCTGACGCTGTGAACGTCCATCCAGCGTCTGATGTTCTTCTTCTTCTTCTTTTTTTCTTTTCTTTGTTTATTTCAAGTGGGGCCCACTTGGGGACGATCCACCCCATTCATCATGTTCCCCAGCCCGTGAGGAATCCACAAAGCCCAATACTGGATAGGTAAAAAGGTTCACAAACATCACGGTGGGCCACAGAAGTTTTAATAGTGAACATCATTATCTCCACTGTTTTCTATGGTGTGGTCCACCTGAGATCTGGATCTTCTTCATTTTTTGCGTCCATCCCTAAAATGGGCTGGAGAAACAGATGGACGGCGAGGATTGGATACATGCATCAATGTGGGTCCCACGAGTGGGGACCCCACGGTAAATGCCCAAATGGGCTTTCAGCCAAGGCGCTGCTGGGCAATAGCGTCCTCTGGACGCTGTCTATCCAGCGGCCTACTTTCCTTCTTTTCTTTTTCTCTCTTTTATTATTATTATTATTAGTTGGTGGGGCCAATTCATGGATGATCCAGTCCATCCATCTCATTGCCCATCACAAGGTGGGCCCAAAAGAAAATAAAGAAAATGAAAGAAAATTAAGAAAATGGGGGGTTTATGTCCCCCTTGCACTCACTTTGATGGTTGGACGGTTGGATTGGATCGGGTTGACGATCGGACGATCCGGACGGTCCGGATGATGGTTGGGGCCCTCCAAGCTTGGATCTCCTCCTTCAATTCCCCTAACCTCTCTCTTTCTCTCTCTTGATCACTCAAACCTCTTCTTCTCTCTCTCTCTCTCAAATCTCTCTCTTTCTCTCTCTTTCTCTCTCCTTTCTCTTCTTGCAAATATGGGGAAGTGAGAAGGCCACAACTCCCCCCCCTACGTATGTTAATGTATGGGTAGAGAGGAGGGAGCATGGGGTGATGATGGTGATGATGATGGCTAGCATGGGAGATGGGTATGGGAGGTATGTGTCTTGGTTGACTTTGGAGGTGAGAGAGGGATGGGGGGTATGTTGTGTGTAAAGTAGGGGTATGGGTGAGAGTGATTTGATGGATTTGATTGATTTGACATGATCTTGGGATTTGTGCAAGTGGGGTCCACGCCACACGCGCGTTGCGCGGCCCACCTCGGATTACGCAAATGACACAACTTACACACTGGGTATTGCAATGGGGCGTGCCGTGCGGCGTTGGAATCGCAGCGCCTACGCGGTCGCTGGGGTATAGGTCTTGGGTCGATGCGGTACTAAAACAGGGTTGCGATCAAGGCTCGTTAATCTGGTCCATTCGGGACGTACCGGCACCGGAAAATAAGCATACGGAAGGCAAATAAGGGTACGGGTCTTACAAAAAATTATGATCGAATTAAAACTTACTACAAGTAGTAAAATTGAAAATAAACTAGCCTAATGACCGTCGATCGGGTCGAATCCCGCGATTCTGGCATAGGAAACTCGACGTAGCGGGTTGGGTGGCTAAAGTAACTCGAGCTACCCCAAAATCGTATATTATATGTCCAGAAACTCATTCCGACCACTTTACGGTTGTGATGGTCCGGATCACTTCCGACCCCGGCCGGTCTTCTTTTGGTCCATCTGGACCATGTAATAATCAACGACCTGCTCTACTTCAATTTTAGGATGTGAGCCCAAAAATGAATAAGATCCACATTCAAGTGGCTAAACCAACGAAACAGTGGTGATTGACCATTAAAAACTTCTTGTGGACCACAAAAGTTTTAGATCGAGCTGATATATATATATATATATATATATATATATATATATATATATATATATATATATATATATATATATATATATATATCGGGAAATGGTATTGTGAGGTCGACCTCATGGGAACTTCCCATGAGGTCGAGCTGTGTGGGCCCCACCTTGATGTGGACTGGGCATCAACACCGTGCATTTGATGGGTCCCCTTTAGATGATGGGATATCCCAAAAATGAGCCTTATATGGAACTCAGGTGGGCCACCCCATCTAAAACCATGTGAAGATATGCCTAAAACATTTAAAAATACTTGGTGGGGCCCACGTGAGTTTTGGATGCGGCTAAAACTTGGTCTAACCCCCCATCCAATTGGGACGCACACAATGGATGGGCTGGATTTGTCAACCACATCTCAGTGGGCCCAATAATCTATCATGAATGTTTTAATGGGTGAATAACCCCTCTCAACTGTTGTATATGGTGTGGCCCACCTAATTCATGGATTGACCTAATTTTTAAGCCCTTGGCCCACCATGCAATGGTGCATCTAAGTGATGGGGTAGATGTCCTATCCACATCACAGTGGGGCCCACACAGGTCAACCTCATGGGAGCTTCCCATGAGGTCGACCTCATATTACCATTTCCATATATATATATATATATATATAGAAAATAAACATTATGAAAAAAGTAGAATGAGCTCTAGGAATTTTTTAATGGTGAGTGATTAATTAACATTGTTTCTTATGGTATGGTCCACCTAAGATTTGGATTTTGGAATAATATCCTAAAATGATTTGAAAATAATAGATGGACCACGTGGATGTACAATATATACATCAGGTGAAAACTTTTGATAAGGTCACAACCGATGAATGGAAAATAAACATACAATATATACATCAGGTGGAAACTTTAGATAAGGTCACGACCAATGAATGGAAAATAAACACTAAGAAAAAAGTAAAATGGGCCCTAGGAAGTTTTTAATAGTGGACGTTCAATTAACACTGTTTCTTATGGATGGTCCACTTGAGATTTAGATCTACTTCAGTTTTGGGCTCGTATCCTAGAATGGTTTGAAAATAATAGATGGACGGAGTCGATAGACAATATATACATCTAAGTTTTGGCCCAAGGGCCAGGACTGCATCGTGTTGGGTGAGGCCGGGGCTGCACTAATCCGCACCCTCGTAAAATACACCATATATCTAATTTTAGAAAGAAAAAAAAAATTTGCTACACCTACGAGTTAGCTATGCTAGCTACACCGGGTGTGGAAATGACCCCACCATGATGTATTTGTTGTATCCACTCCGTCCATCCATTTGGCGAGATCATTTTAGGTCATGACACCAAAAATGAGGCAGATCGAAGGAACAAGTGGACCCAGCACAGAAAATAGTGGGAATTGAACGCCAACCATTAAAAACTTCTTTGGGGTCCACTTGAGCTTTGGATCTGCCTCAATTTTTGGTTTCATGACCTAAAATGATCTCGCCAAATGGATGGACGGAGTGGATACAACACATACATCATGGTGGGGTCACTTCCACACCGTAGCTAGCGTATCTAACTCGTGGGTGTAGCAAAAAAATTTCTCTATTTTTTATTCACGAATTGGCTTGCATGGGGACGGACCATGGCACAAGGTACTCCCACAAATATATTATACCCACAATGGAACCACGTTGCACCCTTGCAACCATCGCCGTTAGATTTTTGTCTAAGCTTTCTTCCTCCAACCATGCTAATCTACCTCTCATGGGTCCCCTCATGGTGACCCTCATCAGCATCACATCCTAGGTCATCATCTTCGTGTTCTACGATTGCATTATTCTGAGGTGGCGAGAACGGTGCCAGCTTAGGCGCCTTTTGGTAAGGTCTGAAATTAATTTAATTGATGAAAACTTAAAGTGGTGAATTTTAGTACTCATAAATATTGAAAAACTGTTTGGTAATTTTTTTGAAAAAAGTTCTGATATCTAAAATGAAGTATTTTGGTACAAAAGTTTGTTTGCTAAACACGCATCATAAATGAACTAAAAATTGACAATTTGTCATATTTGGCCCATATTGTCTCAAATTCTATCTTCTGTAGAGTATTAAATAAGACTTGTTATTGTCATGCCAGTTTTAGAGGCATGAGCCCATAAATGAGTCAGAGCCAAATCTCACGTGGACCGCACCATGAGAATCAGTGTAATTGAATGCCCACCATTAAAAACTTCCCAGGCCACAAAAGTTTTTGGATCAAGCTGATGTTTGTGTTTTTCATTCGTCCATATCCATGTGACCTACTCAACGGGTTGGATGGGAAATAAACATTTCAGTGGGCCTTAGGAAGTTTTTAACTGTAGCCATTCAATCACCTCTTTTCCTTTACTCACCAATCACCTATTTTCCTTTACTGCAGTTCACTTGTGATTTTGATCAGCATCTTATTTTGTCTCATGTCATAAAATTAGCTGCAAAAATAGATTGATGGTATGAATAACAGCTACATCATGATCAGGCTAATCATCATATACAAACCAATATAACCTATACATGACATAACATCTTGATGTAAAGGATTGTACATGCATGTTTGGCCATTCCAAAAATTGCAATGGCCCACCTTGATGCCTATAAGAAATCTAAGTTCTTCTGCCAATTTTCCATCTTATTTTAGATAATGAGCCTAAAAATGAGGCAGATCTCAGGAGACTGCACCATACAAAACTATGGTAATTAAATGCTCACCTTAAAAAAAATCCTTTGGTGCTACATAAGTTTTGGATGAAGCTAATATTTTTTCCATTCATCAAGATCAGTGTAACCTAATCAAAGGGTTGGATGGAAAATAAACATTACAGTGAACCTTAGGAAGTTTTTCATGGTAGGTGCTCAATCACCACTTTTTTCCTAAGGCATTGTCCACCTGGGATTAGGATCTACCTCATTTTTTGGTTCATGTCCTAAAATAATTATCCAAAATGGATAAATGGCATTAATAGAACACATATATTATGATGGAGCCCACAAAGAACCGTCACTAACCACAATAAGGCAAGATTATAGGCAAAATCCCGTCGGCGCATTCAGTGGCTATAGCCACAATGTGTTGATGTGGCAAAATGCTATAGATCCCTCAATGATGTATATATGTTAGATCTATACTGCTCATCCATTTTTTAAGATCATTCTAAATCATGAGACAAAAAATGAGACAAGTCCAAAGCTCAATTGAACCACACCGTAGAAAACCGTGGGCTTTGAACGCTACAATTGACAACTTCTTGAGGCCCACAGAAGTTTTGGATCTAAGTTGATATTTTTGTTTTCCCTTCATCCAAGTATTTATGAACTTGTTAATAGATTTGATGGCAAACAAATATCATGTTGAGCCCTTGGAAGGCTTTAATGGCGGACGTCATTATCTCCACAGTTTTATGTGGTGTGGTCCACTCAAGCTTTGGGTCAACCTCATTTTTTGGCTCATGCCCTAAAATGATATGGAAAAATAGTTAGACGGTGAGGATATAACACATACATCACTAAGGGGGTGAGGAACTTTGCCACATAAACGTAGCTTCTATAATGCGGAAAAGCTTGCAAGGAAGGGTACGAGAGTACATACAGGGGTAACGTTGTCATTTAGATAAAATTACTTGAGCGCAATATCACTTACCGCATTTAGTGTTAAGCGTTAAGTTAGAGCGATGTAACTTAAAAAATACTTGTTTTTTTGAGTGAAAACTTAAATTAAGCACTTAAGGCTTTGTATTTAACAAACAGTATGAAACAGAATAATCACTGAAAATGACCTATTTCAGTGATAATGACGCAGGGAGGCCATGGTAGGTCGATCACCGTCTCCCTAACCAATTGTTTCTCAAATCCACGAGAATAATTAAAAGGATAAAAAAGAGAAAATTAATTCCGGATAATTGTTTTGATAGATTGAAAGAATAGAAACAGAATTACAATGCATATAAATAAGAATCTAAATCCTAGGTAAAGTACCAGACTCTAACTCAAACTCAAACCCCTAAAAAACGTAACTTACTATAAATAGTAAACTTACTATTTTATAGAAGTCGTTTAATTCTACTAGAACTCTTGGTTTTCAGCCAAAAATAGAAAGTTATCAAACAGGCCTAACTATGTTGTTCTACTAAATATTCTAAGCCATTTTCATGTTGAGCACTAACTCTAAAACCTTACGGATCCAAAGTTATGATCGAATTAAAACTTACTCTAAATAGTAAAATTGAAAATAAACTAACCTAATAATGACTGTTGATACGAACGAATCTCGCGATTCCGGCATGGGCAACCCAGCGTAGCGGGGTTGGGTGACTAAAGTAGCTCTAGCCATCCCAAAATAATATATTATATCCCCAGAAACTCATTCTGATTGCGAGATACAACCGGTTTACAGTCCTGACAGTCCGGATCACTTTCGACCCCGATCGGTCTTCTTTTGGTCCATCTAGGCCATGAAATAATCAGCAACCCATTCTACATCAGATAAGTACAAGAAAATAAGTTTTACCAAATAGGCCAAATAGGCCCTTAGCCCACCATCCTCATCCCATGAAGAAAGAACGCATGGCTTAAAAAATTCAGTCATACAAATGATCCCGGCGTACAAGTACCGGAAAGAGGCGCCGATCAACGGAGGTGAAAGCACATGTGCGGTGTGCTTGTGCGAGTTCCAGCAGGGGAACGAGTAATTTGGTTGGTTAGTCTTGAATATGATGTACTCAGCCTCCTTGATAAAATACATCATGTCTTTATTTGTTTGGAAGCTTTTGCTGGCATGGGAAAGGACAATGGCACAAGGTCATCCCACAAATATATATAATACGCCCAATGGGACCATGTTGCACCATTGCAATCATCGCTGTTTGAGTTTTATCTAAGCTTTCTAGCTCTATCCATGCCCATCTCTCTCTCATGGGCCCTTTTGTGGTGATCGGCTTGCTGATCGTCATCGCCATCATGTCGGCGACCGTCTGCATCGTCATCTATGATTGCATTTTGCTAAGGCGGTGTGACGGGGACCAGCCTCACCGACCATCTTCATCTGGTGAAGAAAGGACAAGTGGCTTAGGGAATTTGTTCATACAAATGATCCCGGCATATAAGTATGGGAAAGAGGCGCCGATTGACAGAGGTGGAAGCATGTGTGCGGTGTGCTTGTGCGAGTTCGAGGAGGGGGATGAGGTGCGCCTGCTTCCTGAGTGCTTGCACTCTTTCCATGTGCCTTGTATTGATATGTGGCTCCATTCGCATTTCAATTGCCCTATATGCCGGACCCATATGGCTCCTCCAGCAACCCAACAACCAGTGGTTGTACCGGAATCCGGTGGGCCGCGAAATTCAGATGGGTAATCTTGAATCTGAATGTTCTCAAGGGTATTCTATTGAGCATGTATGAGATACCTACCATTCATCAGGCACGGTCCAATTAATGGGCCAACTGTTGCGACCGGTCCAGTTTTCAAGTAGGCGAAAGCTGAATATGTTGCAACTGACCATTTCTATACTACGTGAGCTAATTTGATGTGTGGATCTGGCTAATTTTTAGGCCGATGTGATCTAGATGGGCCTCACCTAATGAACGGCTTTCATTTTGTTCGTGTGTATCATGTAGTCAGATGGACCGCCAGCTTTCCCTCTGGTTCCGGCAAGAAAGAGCAGTTAAAATTCATCAGCCATGTCATGATAGGGCTTTGAGTATTTTTATTGCACATTTTATTGCTTTGAACACGTATAGTAAGGTTTTATATTGCTCTCTAAAATATGTGTAATGTAATCCATTTACATGATCTCGACCATCTGGGCAATGGAACCTATGATGGATGAGACTGCATGGGCCTGAGATTTGTGGAGATCTAAACTGTTTCTGCTGCGCATCCCACAAAGCTCATCACCAAGTGCGCAATGTGTAGAGAAACCCTATCATAAACCAATAAAGCTCTTATAAGTGAGCTATAGCTGTTGGGTGATCAGATTTATGATCAAATGGATAAATGTCAAAAAATATAAAATGACAACTATAGAACTGGATGCATGTGGCTGTGTATTATACCATGGGAGTTACCATTGGAAAGATAATATTACTTTTAGTAGTCTCTCTCAACATGTATGCTTGATTGATTTGTGCAGAGATTGGCTTTAAGGCAATATTATTCAGAACTCGCGGAAGCAAAAATCAAACGAAAATAATCACACAATGGCAACAATCAAGCAAATCAACACACAAAAGTCAATCCAAATTTTATGTGGAAAAACTCTTGCGGAGAAAAACTACGGCACAAGCAATCACCAAGTTGCCAGATAATGAAGAAAATTACTTACCCGGATCTAAGCTCCATAAGAGAAACTCAAGCTATCACAAGCTTTTTCTCACATTGTAGAACTTCCTCAATCCGTTTGAACGCGTTTAGGACTCCCCATGTTAACTTAATCCCGCATTACACCCCTTTAAATAGCATAAAACTAGAATTAAAAATAAATCTACCCAAAAATTGTGCAATTGACCAAAATTGCGTACATACTGTCAGGCACCTGATGGTTAAAAAAACTGTTCAGAGAGTAACTAGTTTTGTTTAGGGACTTTCGGGCATCTGACAGCCCCTGATCTTCAGATCTAGCAGTGTCCAGATTCTAGAAACCACATCCTAGGAAATTTTCGGTGCCCAACCCGATCCCATCGAGTGACCGACACCCCCCTTTAATATCCAAGATTGAAGACAACCCCAACATACGGTCATATTATGTGAGGGGACTAACTTAGGTCAGGATGGAAGATCTCCACTATTAGGAATCAGTTGCACGTCAGTTGTGCCTTTCACCCTTACCCTACACATGATTATGAGTATTCCACGTATATAAGATCATGGTTTGGACTTTTGGACACTCATACCAGTGGATTAAAGTTTAAATCAATAGTATGGGAGCCTATTAGCCTAGACTATGATCACTTGTTCATGGACTTGATGATGTGCGTAAGTTAATCAATGCTTGGACTTGAGGGCGTGTAAAGATCTTGAATTTTAACAGAGTGACTTTGGCTCACTTTATGAGGTTTCTAAGAGGCCATTAGAAGTGGGCGATGCTGGGTGTGTCCATCAATGTTCATTAATTCATTCACAGGCTACCATGGGATCGACTAGATTTACCATGTAACTTATTTATGACTTAAATATGATTAAATCAAAGAATCATTAAGTGATTTTTCCACTAGGCACGTAATCAAAAGGTTTTAACTTAGTTTTCAAAAAAAAAAATCAATCGTTAAAGTTTTATTTTAATTATTAAGATTTTTTTATACCACATTGGATAATAATCTAATAGTCCACCTTTATGGTTAACATGGGATTTAAATCTTAAGTGGATTGCCTAAGTATTAGAAGGATTAGATCTTGTGTGAGGCGAATTAATAAACTTTCTTCACAATATGGTATATTTAAGTTTGTAGGGTGGTGGATTACTATAACTAGAATCCTCGTAAAACCCTAACTCTTTATCTATTTATAGATCCTACTGTAGAAAAAAAAAACACTAGGAGAGAGGGAGGGAGGAGAGAGAGAGAGAGAGAGAGAGAGAGAGAGAGATCCTTCTCACTTCCCTTTATCATCATCATCATCACCACCTCGTCCCTATGGTCGACGTGAGTGAACGGAATGTGTCGTCATTAGCCTTTACTAGATGATTAAATGTTTTATCTCGGGATCCCCTCCATCTACATAGATTGGGAGAGACTTCCCATGTTGGAGGATCAACAGCAACGATCTCATTGATGGAATCTTCCATGCGATTAATCTCATGCAGGAAATGCATGGGTCTTTACTCATGCCTTAGTGGTAAACTCACAAGAGTTTCAACATGAGGTCGTCGGTTTAAGTACCCATTGTGGTATATAAAAGCCATTGTGGTGTGAGTGCATGTGTAAAAAAAAATTAAAAAAAATAATGCAAGGATGATCTGAACCATCCTCTTAGTTTATGTGTTTTTAGAAATTTGATTTTATGATGCATGAGTATTTCTAAGAATGGATCCATTGTAAATTATGAAAATCATGTGTATCCACTATGTTTAGTGGACTCAACAATTTCCTCAATGTGATTTCTTCTACATAAATTGGAGATTTATTTGATGATGCTCTAATATCATTAGAAGTCAGCCTGGAAGGATGCACCCGCATATTCTAATAGTCTACACACTACAAGAATTATAAGCATTCCCAGCGCATTATTACCAGCGGCTGACAGTTACCGCTTGCAAAGATAAGAATCACTAGCGGTTCTCTTGGTCGCTGGTGATTTAAAGAAGTAACCGCCCGTAAAATCCAATTGTCAGATTTGCGGTTTGATTTTCCTGCGCTACTTAAGACCGGCCACTATTAAATCTTATAAAACAAAACAAAAACCCCAATGGCCCGTTTGGCACCATGGATTCTAGGAGAAAGGAGGAGAAAGGAGGAGAAACTGGTTGCTTTATTCTGTTTGGCACCATGGATTTGATGAGAAGTGGATTTGAGAGGAATCCAGGAGAACTCAAAAAGGGACTTTTAGCCCTTTTTCAAATCCCCCAAAAAAGGTGAAATTTGAAGAGAAATCCTTCCCACGTGGGACCCACCGTAATGTGTCCCTAACTATGGGACCCAACCTGATGTATATTTTCCATCCAACTTGTTGATAAGGTCACAAAGACCTGGATGAAGGGACCATACAAATTTCAGTTTAATCCAAAACTTTTGTGCACCATAAAGGTTTCACTCTCCATTTTTTCTTGTTTTATGGTCCACTTTAGATGTGGATTTGCTTTATTTTTTGGATCTTGGCATAAATTGATTTGTAAAAATAAATGAATGGCATGGATTTAAAAATCGAGGCTAATATGGTGGGCATACGGTGGGATTAAAATTTACACCGTCCATTCCTTCATGTACTATTCCCCATCCCGCCCCATTTTCACCTCCCGCGCCCAATTTCCCATTTTCAGCTCCCATTCCATTTCCTCTCTCTCTCTCTCTCTCTCTCTCTCTCTCTCTCTCGATTACTCACAGGTAAGCTCTCTCTCGCCTGAAATCATTCTCACCCTCTCACAGGTAAGCTCTCTCTCTCTCTCGCCTGAAATCATTCTAACCCCAAGGTTTCTCTCTCTTAATTTCATTCTTTTCGAACCGATTTTTATACCGATTCTCACAGATTAGATGGTTTCCAGCAGGTCCTGTGATAAAGCCCCCTTCTCCCCTATTCTCTCTCTCTCTCTCTCTCTCTCTCTCTCTCTCTCTCTCTCTGTTCCTAAAGTTCTTCACTCAAGCCCTCTTTCCTCTCTGATTTGGGTTGGGGATTTGATTGATCTTATGGAGAATAGAGAAGGCGCCGTCGACCTCTACTTGCATCTCGCCCGTTCTGAGGTAGGTATGTTTGTTTATCGATTTTTATTTTTCTCAGTTGGATAATAGGATATTATTTGAGTTAGCAGCATAAGCATTGGATAGTTGATTGGAACCGTCCACCATGTGGGTGCTGTATGGGCCACGATGCCAAAATCATGGCTGCATCTTGACCTCGTTGTTTTTTTATTTTATTTTATTTTATTTATTGAACCATCTATTTGAACACCAACAACGAATTTGTGACCGATGTTCAGGCCAGACTTGAGATATAGGCATGTTACCTCATCTGGACCAAAAACAATACTGCTTTTGCTGTTCTAGCAGGCCAAATTTTTATTAGAAAAATAAGTAGTTAAGAAAAAGTTTGATGGTCCAAATTCAAACTGTGCATGGCCCACTCAATGATAGATGCTACCTCGTATGGAACCTTGACACTATCCGCTGGGAGTTTTTAGGTGCGGCCCTGGCCACCCAATACGTGCGGCCCTTATCATGGTGCCCACTTTGATATGTGTAGTCTATATCCATATGAACCCAAAAATGAAGGAGACCAATTCTCAGGTGGACCATACCATAGGACAAAATGGTGATTGAACACCCTACTATTAAAAACTTCCTAGGGCCCACCGCAATGTTTTGGTAATGTTTATTTGGATCCAACAAGCATATTATCTTACTGTACATGAGGAAATAGGTTTGAAGCCCTGTCATTCATACCTGAGTAGAGATTGGGTCTCAATGATGCTCTTTGTGTGTTCCATTGGCCTGTTAATGTTAGTTTCTACCACACTAGAAATTTCAAATTTGGTTGCATTACATAAATTCAAATCCAGTGGTACACTCCATTAATCTCGGAGTCTTATAACTTTTGCTTTGTATTAGTGTTAGTCACCACTCGGGAATCCTTGGGACACATGGACAACACTAAAGACATGTGTTCCCTCGTCCAATGAGTTTGAATTGTTATTTGGATCATCATTCACTAGAACAAGCTTGTCTATTTTAATATCATGCTGATGAGACGAGTTTCCAACTATAAGAGGATAGACAGGAATCAGCTGAAATGGATACACTCTTGTCCGAGGAGCTTGAATTGCATTTAGATGTATTGTTCACATAAAAGAAGCTTTGTCCAAACAATAGAATGTGACTGGATTCACAGGAATGGGATGAAGAATTGTAAAATGGGAGACTAATCATTCATTAGCTAGAGAACTCCACTTTTTGAAGAAATGGATCAACTTGACTATCTGATATTGTCTAGACACTTGAGATGATTAATAATGGTTGCAAGTTGACTGAAGGTGATGATGTGTGCATTCATATGGGAGCTTTAAACTCTGCAATTTCTCGAACACCACTGTCTATTATAATATTGGAAAAGCAATGGAATGCAACAGATTTGCGTGCAAGTGTTTTTGCTTTTGGCTTCTTTTTATATTCTTTTAGGTTACATGGTTGGCATTTCAAACTCCCTTCGAGGAATTGAAAGATTTGTAATAATTTTCACTTATTTTTCCTATTTTTGTGTTTTCAATCAGGCCTTTGATGAATGGCGTTATTTTTTTTAGATGTATGAGGGCTGAATGCAATGGATTGCAAAAGATGAATGAGGGCTGAATGGCGTTATTTTTTTTAGATGTATTCGAACAAATTTTCAACTCATTGTAATAAATATTATATATTTTTTTATTGTTAAGTAATACAATTATTGTTTGGTATTCAATTTTACTTGAATTGTGCAACATTCTTTAGGTTTCAAATATTAAAAAAAATAAAAATAACTATAGGTTCTTTTTAACTGCCTAGCTAGCTTGCATGTTGGGACACTTTTACCAACGCCTCAATATGAGTTTCGATAGACCTTTTCCAGCGTTTCAATGGACTTTTCCATCAGCTTCTCATATATTTTCTATCACTTCTCAGATATTTACCGGCGCTTTGTCAGGCCTTTCCCAGCGCTTTATAAGACTTCTCCGGGGTCTCGTCAGGCTTTTACCAGCAGCTAGAAAAATGCTGGAAAATGATACTGGCTGCCGCGAAAAATTAACTTATCCCAGTGGCCGGTAAAAACGCTATCAAATCATACCGGCCGCTGGCAAATGATTTGCCGACGCAGCTTTTTTCAGTGTTTACCTAACTGCTGGGAAAAGTTTGGCCGGCGGTTTTTTAGACTTCTACCAGCGGTTTTGGCCGCTGAGAAATGTCATTTTTCTTGTAGTGACACGATCAAGAGCTTCACATAAGGGTCATTTGGATGGAAGTAAATGGGGGTACATGGGGGTAAATGGGATTTGAGGTGTGTTTGGATGGGAGTAAATGGATGTAAATTAATGAAATGAAGTCGAAGCCAATGGGCTTGTAAATGAAATCTTCTTTTTAAGAGGATTTGAAAGTAAATGGAGTGAAATGCTTTTTTAAGTTCCCATGGAGAGTCACACGAGTAAACAAAGATGTCACTATGCACATATCCACCGTTCATGTGGCACACTAACGATACTCCAAAACAATTTAGTTATTGGCTACATCACTAAAATCACGCTAATAGAATTATCCAAACCGTCTAAAGGTTAGCAATCTAAATGGATGGTTAAAAAATGTTAGCAAGTTGTTTATTTGTGATCCTTATGTTTGTGGCCCACCTAAGGCTCAAATTCCTTCATTTATAGTTAAAGTATTATTTTAATGGGCTTATTACAATCATTCCATTAAATATAACATATGCACACCAATTTAGATATTAAAGTTGATTTGGAATATTATATATGTTCCTGTGAATATGTTGGAAATTTTCAATGCATTCAAATTCCTTCCATTTACTTCCATCCAAACAAAAAAAAAAAAATTTGATTTCAAATGCAATTCATTTACTCCCATCCAAACACATTTTTAAAAGCCATTTAGTCCCAATTCATTTACCTCCAATTACATTTCCCATTTACCTCTATTTGCAAGCTCCCAAACGAGATCATAAAGTCGAAGATAGACGGTTTATGTCCAAATATCTAACTAATCATTACAGGAATAGAGAGGATCTTGTTAACCCTCCGATTCTACAGTTGAGATGATCGCCAAATTATAATCAATGTTTTAAACTGTTCAGAGACAAATCTAATGGTCAAATAAAACACTAATAATTTTCTCAATAATTTTTCTCTAAAATCCCTCTCAATTACATGGATGATATAAACGAGTGATCCGGATCCCTTTTCATAAGATAGATCGAATTTGGCTGAGAGAAAGATAGTCCCATCTCATTCATTATCTCCAGTTACCCAATCAAATTATTGTTGAATTTAAAATTCAATTTTTAGTTGTGAAAGATAAAGTAAAAGAGGAATTAAGAGGGAAATTCATGTGGGCTCATCACTACCCATGTCCAACATGAAAAAGGTCCGATTAAGAGGGAAATTCATGTGGGCTCATCACTACCCATGTCCAACATGAAAAAGGTCCGATTGTCTGTGCATCTTGCTCGGATGATCCTAGATATCCAATCAATGGCGGGAAAATGAATGGTCCTATAATCATAGCTAGGAAAATCATCTATCACTATTTAGAGATAATTATTGTACTTTTTTTTCTTTTTTTAAATTCTCGAATTCTTGGTTTTGGAATGCGGGCAAAACGTGAATCCATCAAAACCTTCCAAACTGATGGTGGACCATAATTAATTTTGGCGGGAAAGATGCAGTAGATTTTAAGTTGTCATGCACCCTGCTGATATGATCACCTACGTTACCCACTGAATTCACGCTAAACTTGGCTGCCACTCCAGAGCCAGCTATGTGGGTAAGACCCTGACCGTAGACCTCACTTTGATGTATGAATTGTATATCCACGCCGTTCATCTGTTGTTCCCTATTATTTTAGGCCATGGTCCCGAAAATGAAGCAGATAAAAATTTAAGGTGGATCACACCACAGGAAACAGTAGTTAATAACCATTGAAAACCTTTTGTGGGCCACAAAATTTTTAGATCAAGCTGATAGTTATTTTTTTCTTTCATCCAGATCTGTGTGACCTTATCAACAGGTTGGATGGTCAATAAACATTATGGTGGACGCTAGGAATTTTTAATGGTGAGAGTTTAATGACCACTATTTCCTATGGTGTGGTCCACCTGAAACTGATATCGTCTTTATTTTTTGATTAGCAGTTTAAAAAAATCTGTAAAAATAGATGGACGGTGTAGATGTACAATGTATACATTGAGGTGGGCCCTACGGTCAGGGTCTCACCCATATTGCTGGTTCCGGGGTCGCAGCTCATTGGTTACATGGAGTCAAAGATAACCCTGATTTTGGCCTAGTGATCTTCATGGCTCAACCGACCATTTGTATGGCTCGGATGTAGGGCTCTCGATGGGTCGGATCTGGATCGGATCCAGTTGGATCCAACTCCAAGTCCGTATATCTGTAGACGGATTCGGATCGGATTCGGATCCAACTCGGATCCAAAAGGTGATATCCATATCCGATCCATTTATAAATTGTTATATCCATTTCCAATCCAAAATCCATATAACCATCGGATTCGGGTCGGATCTAGGTCCGAATCCATCCCATTACAAATCTAAGAAAATATATGATATAAAATATATAATATAATATATTTATTTTAGTAGAAAAATGATGCAAATCCCACTATTTACTATGGTATGGTTGACATGGCCTAAAATAATTTGTAAAACGGATGGTCAGCATGAATATAACATATACAATAAAGTGACAATGAGTCGGATCTTAATCGGATTCGGATCAAACTCGGATATGTTCCTGTGAATCCATATCCGGTCCATTTAAGTAATCGGACCTATTTTAAGATCCAAATCCGCTGTATTTAACTAATCGGACCTATTTCAAGATCCAAATCTGCATTATACAGATTCGGAGCGAATCGGATCTCGGATCTGACCCGCTCCATTGAGAGCCCTACTCGGATGTCATACACGAAGTCACAAACGACATTTTGACAGCAAAGCCGGCCGGCTGTTGGAGATCATTTCTCTTACCAAAAAGAGAAAGAGCGGGGCCTATGTTAACTGAATCCAAGCCATTGATCTGATGGTCCCCTTCATGGATGAACGATGCCCGAAATATCTATTCATTTGGAGGAATTTAACATTTTCATTGTTGGCATGTAAGGACGTGGTTAAGAAGAAATCCACTGATAGTCCACATTCAATGGAGAAAATACAAAGGATTAGATGGAAGATTTGACCGATTTCAGATAACTTTTTTGAATGGTCCATCCATGATGGGGGACATAGGATTAATGGCTTGGATAAACCAACAATAGCCCCCCGTGTCTACAAATTCGGTTCACCGACATAACAAACCGGAAACTCAACCACCTGCATAGAACGGGAGCGGATTAGGCCACATCCAACACGGTCTGGCCCTGACCGTGGGGCCCACCTTTATGTATGTATTATACATCCGCTCTATCCATCCATTTTCCATATCATTTTAGGATGTGAGCCCAAAAAATGAAAAAGATCCACATTCAGATGGCCAAACCAAGGAAAGTGGTGATTGACCATTAAAAACTTTTTGTGGACCACAAAAGTTTTAGATCATCCACTGTTTTTGTGACCTTATCAAAAGGTTGGATGGAAAATAAACATTATGAAAAAATTATGATGGACGCTATGAAGTTTTTAATGGTAGGCGTTTAATTAACATTAATTCTTATGGTATGGTCCACTTGATATTATCTACTTCATTTTTTGGCTCATATACCTAAAATTATTTGAAAATAATAAATGGAACGCGTGGATATACAATATATACATCAAGGTGAGCCCCACGGCCAGGACCGCACCACCGCACTTATCCGCTGCCTCATAAAATACACCATGTATCTATTTTTATTGACGAATTGACTTGCATGGGAACGGACAGTGGCACAAGTGCACAACGTACTCCCACAAATATATAATACCCACAATGGGACTATGTTGCACCCTTGCAATAATCGCCGTTAGATTTTTGTCTAAGCTTTCTTGCTCCAGCCATGCCAATCTACCTCTCATGGGTCCCCTCATGATCACCCTCATCGGCATCACATCGACGGTCATCATCGTCTTGCTTCTACGATTGCATCATTCTGAGGTGGCGCGAACAGCGCCGGCTTAGCCTAGCATTCTCATCTCATGAAGAACGAACGCATGGCTTAAGGAATTCAGTCATACAAATGATCCCGGTGTATAAGTACCGGAAAGAGGCGCCGATCAACGGAGGTGAAAGCACATGTGCGGTGTGCTTGTGCGAGTTTGAGCAGGGGGAGGAGGTACGCCTGCTGCCCGAGTGCTTGCACTGTTTTCATGTGCCTTGTATCGATATGTGGCTCCACTCGCATTCCAACTGCCCGCTCTGCCGGACTGGTTTGGCTCCTCCACCTACCCTACAACCAGTGGTTGCACCGGAAGCTCCTCGGCCAACCCTACAACCAGTGGTTGCACCGGAATCAGGTGGGTCGAGGGATTTGGTTGTTTAGTCTTGAATATGTAGTAGTAAACAGTATTGTCTTGTGCAGTGTGTGAGTTACGTACGTGCGATTCATCAGGCAGGGTCCAATGGGCCTTGTGGGCTCAAAGTTTAGGCCGGTCCAGTTTTCAGGTGGGCTTAAGTTGAATATTTTTCAAGTTGTAACTGACCATATATTTCTATACTACGTGGGGTACTTTGATGTTTGGACCTGACCAATTTTTGGGCCGATGTGGTCTAGATAAGCCTCACCTGATGAACAGCCTTCATCTTGTACCTGTGTATCATGTAGTCGGATTGCCAGCTTTCCCTCTGTTTCAAGGGAGCAAGAACGGTTAAAATTCATCAGCTATGCCATGATAAGGCTTGAGTATTTTTGTTGTGCATTTTATTGCATTCAAGCATATAGGAAGGCTTTGTATTGCTCTCAAGAAAATGAGATATATATTATGTAATTCATGCACATCATATCGAGGGTTCGAATTGTTCAAAGTATTCCCAGTATTATCTGTATCTCCAGCTTGGCGATATGAGAACACAAGTAGCGGTACCGATAACACAAGTAACGATACCGATAACAATGATAGTATTAGAAATGTCAAGTATCAGCTATGTATCGCTAAGTATCGCCAATGTATTTGCCAATTTATCATCAATATTTTCGACTGTATAAATTTTAGGTGTCACTTGTATTGCCAATTTATCAATATCGCCAATATTTTTGGTTGTGTAAATTTAAGTGTCTCTTGTATCGCCACTGGATCACCAATATTTCGATAATGTCATCAAAGTATCGATGTCACTGAAAAATTGTTTGTTAAAAAAAATCATTTTAATTTTTTCATGGAAGCATGGTTGTATGTAGTGTTTAATTTGTCAATGATAATATCGATAATATTATAGTATTATCATTATCGCAACATGAAAAATATCATGAGCACAATCTTTAGTTTCCTTTTCAATTGACGACAATTTCTCTTAGCAAAATATCATGTGTGGTTGATATTCTATAATATCAATGGATGTTTGGATAGAAGGTTGGATGGATAAATGAAATGAATGGATAGATGAGATGGTTGTTTTGATTTCTTATGGTAGCACGTGCTTTTAAACTCATTAAATGAAAATTTATTATGTATACATTCTTTTCATACTTTTTTTATTTCTAAATATGTAAATATGCTTATTTTAGCATCTTATGAAGTTTCATTGAAAAAATCCATCATTTTCCCATTGTTTCTCCAATATTTCTCCACATTTCCAATAATCAGCAATATTATCTGTGACATTGATATTGTTTCTGTATCTCCAGCTAGCAAAATTTGGAGCGTTCATTCGTACATTGGGACCTACATGGATGGGTCTCCTAAAATTCATATTATTTTGGTTTCTAACTTTTGATGGCGGGGATCTTCCAATCTAGGTGTTTTTTTGGCATCAAGGGCCGGGAATTCCCAATGGGACCTATCACGTGAACAATTTAGATTATCGAACAGTGAGGTGTGCTTTTTCGAACTAAAACGACGAGCAAACTGTACAAAGATTATCGGATCCAATGCTTCATCTATATTTTGGGATGAGTTTGAGTTGGTTGGATTGACATGATTCATAGCCAATTAAAAAGCATCATGTGCATCTGTCAAATGTGGTACCTGCAAAAACAAATTATCCTTTCATATAAAGAAATCTTTACTTTTCAGGGTAGGCCTACATCTAATAAGAGCACACAACAATTTTTCATTCAGCCGCGTTGGTAGTTGCAGGGGATTCACAAGCAATCCCGGCAATCCGCTTCTCCTGGTAAGGGGCTGAATGGACCCATTAGTGCTTAGACCTGAACAAATCTGGCATGGGCATGGACCACAGTTAAAGGAATTGGCCTTCAGATTTAATTTTGGCCCTGATAAATAGTTGGGCGTGGCTGGGCTGGGATGGGCTGGGCCATCTTTGACTGTGGCATGGATTGGAGTAGGCCAGGCCCAGAGTTTATATACGACCAGGCTTATGCCTAGAATTTGGACCTGTCTTGGACCTGGGGCTAGAACACAATGTGGGTTAACGTAGAGATTGAGTGGACCTAGCCTGTTTATTAATCGAGCATAAAAAGTCGATTGACCCAGACCTAAATTTGGTCACGAAACCTAGACCTGGTTTAAGCTGGGGGTGGCAATCGAGCAGGCTAATGCTGGCTGGGTTTGGCCCTAACCTAGCCCAAATCTCTTTATCTGCTAGGCCCTACATGGCCGGGCCAATAAGGGGAGATTTAAATCATTAAAGTTTGAAATAGTTCAACTCAGTGTTTTATTTTGGATTTACTTTATCTACAATGAGTCCCGGCACATAGATGGTTCGAATTATTAAAAAGTGAGCCCGATCCAACGCGTCTCTTTAAACTACACATGTAAATGGGATGAGTGATCACAAGTGGCTTTAAACTATCCACATTCTTTTGGACTGAGCCAATAGTCTGGGTTGGGCCATTCATCATTAACTGGCCTGGCCTAGATTCAAGTCTGGCCCAAGTAGGGTCCAAGCCCTCATATAAGGTCGGACTGCCCAGCTCATTGCCACACCTTGCAGACTACATGCAGAGAGATGGATGTGTGGTACACAGAGGGATGACAGCTAAAGAGTGGAGGAAAGAAAAAGGAATTCCCCACTATTAGTTAATCCAAAGCAAGTAAATTTGTGTCGTCCATTGGTAAGCACACATACACTTTAAAAATTCCTTAAACACTCCTAACCTATGCTGGAAATCCCTCTTATTGTCTTATTAAATCTCAAAGTAACTATTCCATATTGCAGTTTAATCAGACACGAGGCCACGATGGTTACTAGAACGGTCCATGCATATTCAACAAAACGCATGCAATGAAGATTAGTATCGGGCATGCCAAAGTCATATTCAACTCGAGTTCAATTGGACAGGTTGCAACTGCAGGTGCCAAATCAACCGTAGGATTAGACCTATGAAAGTTGACCTAAGTGTTCAACCTCTAATGTTGCAACGATTAGGCGATTTGAAAAGGGGATTAATCCTTCAATGGAATCTTTTTGCCTTACATTAAAGACTTTTCTTTCAACAATAATCATGATTCTCAGGTTTCTCACTGATGCAATGATAGCCGAATAAGATTAAAAACTAAATGTTGGAGCACCAATTTTATTGTTTGTAAGAAAGAAAGAAAATTAAACTAAGCAGAGAAAAATAAAGAAAATTACCTACGACTGCCTGTGTGGACAAAACAACCATGGTATACAGTTTGCAAGGTGTTAACTCGTGTGATCTACCAAGTATGGACTAGGCGATCACATTACGAATATTTACACTACTTCTAAGGGCGTGCGTACTACAGTGACAGCGTTGTATAATAATAGACCAAGCTATTCTAAACTCCAAACTTGTTACAACAACGCTGGACATAAGTGGAGGAACTAAGGCTAAAACTGAAATAGACAACGTTGCGTTGTGTAGAGAGGTTTTGTGTGTGTGTGTGTGTGTGTGTGTGTGTGTGTGTGTGTGTTGGTGAGAGTTCGGAGCTCTTCATCGAATGAGCTGCTTATGGCCGAAGTCAAGGTTTCCTAGCTGATTTGAGAAGGATTCCTTACCGATATCACTAGGTTTACTTTCCAATCCTTAAAGGTTACTCAGTTGTATGATAGATGGATCTAAATTCTTTATGCCGTGTTATTATTTCCTTTTAATTTTGGAAGAATCTGTTTCTTAGCCCTTTGTAGTTTCTGTGGAGCCATTGTTTGGAAAACTTCCCTTTACAATATGCATGTGCGAGATGGCCTTGCTATGTGTATCTTGGATTATGAGATATTAGGGAGTTTCATGTAGCTTGTTGAGTATGTTGTATGGTCAAATATGCCACTCATACGAACGGTCATGCATCCTTTTTGCGGTGTGCCATGAGCCATATTGATCGCAAGCTATGTGCTACCAACAAAAGTAAATTGGGAGATATTCTTAGAGTGGGAACGAGATTGTATCCATCATTTGTATATAGTGCCGACAAGTAGCAGCATTTCCATGGGCTACACTACATCACGATAGCTGTAAACACTCCCTTAAGATTAACTAAATGGGTAAAATTGTCCATTTGCTGCTAGTTCTATATATAGCAGAGATAGGCCGGATTGCCCGTGGTATCAACCCAAGCCTGACCCGTCCTAGAATTTGAGATTTCTGGTCCGAGTCCAACCTGACCTCAGCCTACCCCAAGACTGGATTGGGTGAGTGAGCCAACCCAAGTTGCACACCCTTACGGACAATCACACTCTAGTACCAGAGGATCAAATAACACATCAATCTCAATTCTCGACGCACGGGAAGTTGCATGGGCCAAAGTGCTCGCGCATGTGAAATCTGATAGACCCACTTGAAGATCATAGGCTCCATTCATTAAGTGGGCCACACTGTTGGCACATTATACACGTATGACCAACCTGATGTAAAGATCCACCAAATTGCATGCTTTCAATGTCATATTGCTCATCACCAAATTGCATGTATTTATTTAATCCTCATGTGTAGAGGTGGGCAATGATCCGGGCCGAGCTGAGTTAGCTCTAGTTTGGTTTGGTTTGTTTTTGTGTCACCTCAGTTTGTGGATCGGCTTGGTTTGGGTTTCGGGCCGACCCATGCGGCCCGAGTTTGGTTTGCTCCAGAAAAATCTAGTTCAAACTGGGATCGGTTTGGTCGAAAACTTCGAACTGGGCCGGGCCGAGTTCAAACAGATGGCGACTCTTTTTCTGCTTGTTTATTTAAATAGAAAAAAAATTAAAAAGTCAGAAAAAAGTACAAACCTATCTGACTATAGGATGTTTAACCCTCCAAAGGGGTGCAGCTTCAAAATATACATGTAAGAGCATTTTCCAAACAAAAGTACACCAGCATAATTTTACAAGTGTAAGGAAACAATGTGCATTCATGTATATGTATTATGTATTATCCATGTCATCATGTATATATATTACCCATGCTGTCCATCTATTTTACATATCATTTTAGGACATGATTCCAAAATGGAATCATATCCCAAGCTCAAGTGGATCACACTACAAGAAGTCCATCTGTTTTACATATCATTTTAAGACATGATCCCAAAATGGAATCATATCCAAAGCTCAAGTGGATCACACCACCGGAAACAGTGTGCTTACAATCTACGAGCCGAATCAAGCCAAATTAAGCTGAGCTGAATCAAATCGAGCTTCGAGCCGAACCGAGCCGGTACTGCCCTAGTTTGAGCTTGGTTTGTTTTTTCAAACGAGCTTGAGATGGAAGCTTAGCTTGGTTTGAACTTCCATTCGAACCAATCCAAGCCGAACTTTTTCAAACCAATCCAAGCCGAGCTTTTGAGCTGGCTTGGTTTGTGCCCACCTCTACTCATGTGTGAGTGGAATTAGCAGTCCTTAATCACACGAACGGCCACGGAACGAAATCCCTTGAAACAACAGCAACAGCTGTTGCAGTAAGACTGTAAAAGCGTGCTCCAATGGAGCTGTGTGGGAGCCACTGTGATGTGTGTGTCACATCCATCCTGTCCATCCATTGTGACACCTCATGTTAGAGCCTATCCCACGAATAAGGTCAATCTAAAGCTCAGGTGGGCCACAACACTGGGAAAAAATGGGAAGGGGACAACGACCGTAGGTACCTTCTTGGAACCATTGTTCTGTTGTACATGCCATCTAACCGTTTATCCGGTAAACCCAACATGGATTAAGATACATCCCAACAAATAGCTGATCCAAAACTCAAGTAGGCCACACCAAATAAAAATAGAACGTTTAGGTGAATATTAAATACAACAAAAACCACGGTGGGCCCCACAGATCCAGGTGTTGCAACCAATGTCATTGTCTTTTGGCCACGGCCATGGCCACGTCAGCTCCCTCTGATGGAGGAAGGACCCCTAATGTTCTACCCTCTTTCCAATCTTCATCGCCATCGTTCATGATTATCTGGAATTCTGATCAATGGCCATTGTGGTCAGGATCTATCATGGCCTGGCCTTTCAGTAGGCCTTTTGCACTCTCATTGTGGGTCCCAACCCGGATAAAGAAAGATGGTAGCATTAGGTGGGTATTTGGCATGAGATCTTTTGCCACAGGTTTTATTGTGAATCTTGACAATCATCAAAATAGTATTGAAAAGAAAAATAAAAGTATGCGGCATCAATGGAATGTTTTACAGTGGAGAAAAACCGACAAATGTGGTCAGAATATATTAGTTTAGTTGTCCACATCAGTGGTTGTAAGTATAAGCCTCTATTATGGCCGGATTCAGAGCCATTGTAAAAGAGGAAGACCCACACTGGCCTGACTACACCTAGGCATACAAGAGCCTACTACTAACCGAGCCATTTGGAGACAATGTGCATTAGATCCACCCTTCATGTTCACCGTAGGACCCAAAAATCAGGTAGGCCACACCACATGACACCCGCCATTAATTGAGTGTGGGGCCCAATACGGTTAACATATTCTATCCAATCCGTTCATCTAATGAGACACATTAAGGTGAAGGGATCTTCCAAAAATTGAGCTGTTCCATCTAATTAAGGTTGTCTACACCTGGTTTTAGGCATCATTTTCTACACTATTTTTTTTTTTTTGTGGCCACCACTTGAGTTTTGAATTAGTGTGATGTTTGGGGTCAAGGCCAAAACATTAGTGGCACAGCTGATGGACGGTGTGGATCTCATGCAGATGAAGTGGCTCGCCCCATGGAAGTGGTAGGCACGCCCCTCATGCCTGCTAGTCAGCCATATATAGTTTCCAAAGATGAAGGTTAATTTCTGCTAGTCTACCAATTGAAAAATGACCCCAAATGGATGAGAGAGATTAAGATGACGACCGCAGTATGATAGGGTGGGTTAATTAGCTGAAAGAGGGTTCCTTGAGAAAAGATCTAATGCAATCACTCAAATTGAGTGTCTCCAAAGACATCAATCTTGACCGTGTAGTATGATATGTCGAGCTAGCACCAAATGTTCATCATAAGAACAGGCCCACAAATAAAGAAGTGGCCCGCGATCAAATGGTTTTCAAGTTTGCTTAAAAAGAAAAACAAATAGGAAACTATATATCAACCTAGATGGCTCTTTATGCATGCTGAAGTTTTTGTTTTATTTATTTTTTTAATTTATTTATTGGGTTAGTACATGTTGATGCCAAAAATTGGCTAACAGCTGTTGGTCAAGGAACCAGCTTTGATTCTTAGTCGTCTGATCTCCACTCAGAGATAAATGGTGTAGATTGAGGGACCTACAACCACTGACAAAGGTTAGGACCGCCGCCGGTTGACCCGGCTTACGGCCCTCCGATGGCAAAGTCAGTATGAATACTGAAAGAGAAGGCTATTAGAGGTTTAATGGCTGTGGATTGCTTACCTCGAGAGAGAGTGGGAGTCCTCTTTATAGATAATTTTTGGAGAGATTCAAGTTGGGATGATCCTTATCTTATCTGGATCAATGGGATAAGTTTTATCCTTATCCTTATCTGGATCAATGGTTATCTTTATCCTTATCAGGATCAATGGTTATCCTTATCTTATCAAGAGGGATAAGCTTTATTCAAACCAAGGCAGATGAGGCCTAGGTCTCTTGCTAAGCTGAGGGCCAGATGTTGAGCTGAGGTGGGCCAAGGTCGAGGGGGCTGAATGTAGAGCCCGAGAATGCTGAATGCTAGCCCGAGTGGACCGAGGCCTGACGTAGCTTCCTCTCTTAAATAATCGATCCATGACCATTGTAGATAACCCCCAGTGGGAAGCTTTCCATATTCGAGCTCAGCCCGAATTTACCCATAACAGAAGCCCCCCTACTCTCGAGCCTGACTTGCTCGGCTTGAAAGTAAAGAGAAATGGATGAGCTGATATTTGAATTTGGCCAACTGCATGAGGTCGGCATAATAGGGTGGCCCGTAGGCTCTGCGAATTATACGGGTTGACATATAGAGGTGACCTCTGGACACTTCGCGTTTTGGTCCTGACTCTTTCGTCCTATTCCGACTGCCCAGGTCGGTCTTTCGACTCTTGGTCTAGGGCTCTTCCGACTGCCCAGGTCGGTCTTTCGACTATTGGTCTAGGGCTCTTCCGACTGCCCAGGTCGGTCTTTCGACTATTGGTCTAGGGCTCTTCCGACTGCCCAGGTCGGTCTTTCGACTCTTAGTCTAGGGCAATAAGGTGATTGATCCCGTCATGGTCAGTCTTGCTGACCTGGAGATTTGCCATGTTTCTTGGAGGAGAGATTTCGCCGCGCTATATAGTTGCTGGGGATGGCCCTTATGGGCCAGTGTCTCTCTCTTTTTTTTTTCATATTTTTCCTTAAGGATGAGGCCTCACGAATGAATGCCCAAATCATGGCCTGAGGCATGGATGAGGCGAAGCGATGAGACCGAAGCGAATAAATACATTTCAATACTCGGATCACGACCGTACTCGCATCTGGATTATGCGGCAGGTCGTCAGGTCGTCCTGTAGGTCTCAGGTCGTCAGGAGCGTAGGTGGGTGAACCATAAACAGCGATGGGACCGAGCCTTCTGCAGCTGCAGCTTGTCCCCAGCATGACATGTTAGCTTTCCCATTCTCAAGTTCCGTATCCCCCAAGTTGCGCTAAATCTCAGCAGAGTCATCAATGTTGGCTTCTCGGATGCCGAGTTGAGCTCTGGTGAAGGACAAAACTCCATGTTTCTATCTTCCTCGTAAAGATCATCAACAACTGCACCTAGACATTCATTGCTTACTTCTTTTTCACCAGACATTAATCTGGAAAGGTGTTCATGTGCCAACGGCGACATGTTTACCCCAGGAACATGATGCAACTATACTGGATAGTGAATCCGTGTGGCACCTTTCAGCTGCTCTCTTAAAACATTTAATTGGGCTAAACAACGTGGCTGCTGTAAATGGCACTTGAACTTTCAAAGAGTGAAACAGGGCCTTGTATCCAGCAGCATTAAAACCAACAAGATTTCCGTTGGAGCGGGAGTTGCTCGTCCTCAAGTTGTTGATGATGGATGGTTTGGAGAGAACGTCCCTCATTGCTGGTCGTTAATGGAGAGTAGATGGGCTAGAGGTGGTGTTGCAGCACGTGTGGAATTAATCTTGAATCTCTCTGCACGGTGGAGATATGAATGACCTTTGCCGAAGGCGTCTGCTTTGCTGATCCGAGCCGTTGATTGAAGATGGCCCACCTATTGGGTGGCGCTGATGGGGTCCACTTTGATGGCCCACATGTTGAACGATAGAAAAAAGATGGTCGTTGATGATGACAATAGAATGCTTCATCAACTGGACGGTGGTGATGCTCTGCACATGAGATGGACGTACACTGATGGAGTTGGTCCACCTTGCAGTACGTGCGACTAGAGCGAGAGACGGTTCCAGTAGTTAACACAAAATTGGGAGAAGGTGGGTCGTTCACTGGTTAGAAATGGACAGTCAGGTGGAGAGGTGCACGGTCGTGGCTGGGCGTTGACGCGGAGTCCTCATTGAATGACCGCTGGCCGTTGATAGATAGCTGGATTGGAAATGATGGCTGGCTTGTGATGGCACATGATCGTGCTTGTTGATCTTTGTAATGGGCCTTCAGGATGAAGCCGTGTGCCCAAGTCCATTATAGCTGGTCGTTGAATGGGGCTGTTGCCGTTTGAAGGTGGGGATCCACATGATGGCTGAATGGATCAACGGCTGAGAGAGATTTGTACACCAGAGCTGCTGTGACCTTTTAACCATGTGGTCGTGGGTTCGATTTCTACCCCTCTTTTAACCATGTGGTCGTGCGTTCGATTCCCACAGATGGCGCCAATCTGTTGATGCCAAAAATTGGCTAACAGCTGTTAGGTCAGGGACCAGATTTGATTCTTCGTCGTCTGATCTCCACTCAGAGATAAATGGTGTAGATTGAGGGACCTGCAACCACTGACAAAGGTTAGGACCGCCGCCGGTTGACCCGGCTTACGGCCCTCCGATGGCAAAGTCAGTATGAATACTGAAAGAGAAGGCTATTAGAGGTTTAATGGCGGTGGATTGCTTACCTCGAGAGAGAGTGGGAGTCCTCTTTATAGATAATTTTTGGAGAGATTCAAGTTGGGATGATCCTTATCTTATCTGGATCAATGGGATAAGTTTTATCCTTATCCTTATCTGGATCAATGGTTATCCTTATCCTTATCTGGATCAATGGTTATCCTTATCCTTATCAGGATCAATGATTATCCTTATCTTATCAAGAGGGATAAGCTTTATTCAAACCAAGGCAGATGAGGCCAGGTCTCTTGCCAAGCTGAGGGCCAGATGTTGAGCTGAGGTGGGCCAAGGTCGAGGGGGCTGAATGTAGAGCCCGAGAATGCTGAATGCCGAGCCCGAGTGGACAGAGGCCTGACGTAGCTTCCTCTCTTAAATAATCAGTCCATGACCATTGTAGATAACCCCCAGTGGAAAGCTTTCCATATTCGAGCTCAGCCCGAATTTACCCATAACAGTACACACACCCACTATTAATCACATGCAATGGTATTCACCCCTACTTGGGGATCAATACCAAGACCTCAATGTTGAAACGAGATTATTTTCACTCAATCTACCACTTGAGCTATGGATCGGGGTGTTATGCATGCTGAAGTTATTTGCCTCTTCATCAAGCATGAAAGAATGTGGGAACTTCTACAAGCTATAGGGAGAGAAGCCTTTTTTACAACTTTTTTTAACATAAGCATAAAAAAATTATTAACATGCATGGAACTTTTTCACCTAAATGTTGTTCAACATACTATAATGATGGAATGCCTTAAAAGTCAAGTCTATATAATCATTAAAGGAGACATGTCATAGAAAACAATGTACATTCACCCAAAACTTCCAAATTCACATGTTGGCCCATGTGATAGTTGGATGGGCCTAATATTTGGGGTGTCCCACTTTCTTGGTGGGGCAATGTTAACAATCCTGCCTCATCTGGATGGTTAGCATTCTATTCGTGGAGACTCTTAAGTTTTCAATTCAATCTATAGTCTATCCAAAAGCTTGTTGTACTCTAGATCTATAAATATGAAAGGATTCGTGTGATCCAATTCGTTGTGTTGATCTCTAATATTATATTCCTATATTCATTGTGTTGATCTCTAATATTGTATTCCTATAGGCAAGACAGGTCACATTCACTACGAGGTCACAATGGACCTCATTAGTCCTCACTTATAGAGCCGGGAAATTGGAGCACACCATGGAAACACTCAAGCCGGCATCATGATGGTTCGGCATTATATTCCAAAACTCAAGTTGAGTTTCGGCCAACGAATTCCGTTTTCGATGATGAAAAATTCGTCGGAAAAGTTTGGTGTTATGTTCTGTCAAAAGTTCTGAGAAACAAAGGCCCATGACCGACGAACTTGCTGCCTTTTCACGTTGTGTCATAGAATACCTTTGCTTGGTTTGAATTTTAAAATATGGACCATTATTGAGACCAATTCAAACATGGGTGCATTTTTTGTACTACATAATGAAATAACCAGGCATTGGGACCAGTAAGTGTTGCCCAAAAGAAGAGAGGAGTGTCGTGAGACTAGTGATATAGCATTAGGAGAGTGCCCTTCCTGACCTCAAATAAGATTTTTGTTGTATTCTCTTTGCTTTAACTTGTCTTGCAATATATATTCTTGTTAATTTCCTTTCATAGACTCCGATCTACCACTACAAAAAATTTCATTTTTACCGACGAAATAATTCGTCAGCTTTTAGCAAAATTTCTTCGGGAAATTTTTTTCCTGACGAAATTTTTCGCAGCTAACATCGTTGCAAAAAGACCGTCGGTAAAGGTTTTTCCTGACGAAAAAAATCGTCGGCAAAACATATGATTTTTTGTCGGAAAAAATGTGATTCGTCGGTAAAAGAAATTTTCCCGACGAAAATTTTCGTAGGTGAAGACTTTTACCTACGAAAATTTTCATTGGTAAAGGTTTTTCCCTACGAACATATTTGTCGGTAAAAGTTTTCACCTGCGAAAAAATCCATCGAGAAAAGTCTTTACCTACAAAAGTTTTCAGTCGGTAAAAGTTTTTATCTACGTAAAAAATCCGTCGGTAAAAGGTTTTTACCTACGAAACAATCCGTCGGTAAAAGTTTTACAAGTTTATTACCAACGAAAAAATTTCGTCGGTAAAAAGCTTTTCCAGTTTTTTACCTACGAACAATTTCATCGGTAATAGTATTCCCTTTTCCCGGTTCCATTTGTTTTCAAAATTCAGGAAACAATTCCTAATATACACCTGTAAATAAACCTATACATTTTTATCCTATTCACATCCACATACATACGAATAAACAGAAACTACACCATCCATAAACAAATAATCCATTCAACATCCACAAACAACCAATATTCATCCACGCACAAATACATATAAGTTAACATTCGTATATTAAAAAAAGGATCACGAAGATGAAGGCGGAGGTGGCGGGGCATCGGTGCCAAAGTGTGCAGCGAGAGCCTCAAACATCTCCTGCATCCGTCGCTCATGCTCCTGCCGCAACTCCTCGATCCTCCTCTCTTGCTCCTCCCATTGCCTCTCCTGCTCCTCCCGTCGCCTCTCATTTTCCTCCTGTCGCCTCTGCTCCTCCTCCTCCTCCTCCCTACGCCTCTGCTCCTCATCTCTGTGCCTCTCTAGCTGCTCTCTAATCTCATCGACGACAACCCGTAGCTGCTGAACCTCTCTCTCTGCGATATCAGCTCGGCGTAGAGCGTTCTCACCAGCTACCAATCGGCTGAAGCCACCTCTAGTGGGTGCCATGAGCTTGGCACCATGGCCGAGCCCACGCACATATCCAGAACGGGTGCCAAGCACCTCGCTCAGGATTTCTGGCTCACTCCGCTGACTACCATCGGGAGTGGGCTTACTACGTATGGTGTCCATCGCCGCCTGTAATGAAAACATATGAAATTTCATAAAAAACGACATGAATGACATTATTATCAATCAATGCGCAATTAAATTTTACAAAGTAAAGATTTTTACCCAATGCTCATTGGCTCTAGGATGAACCCAAGATCCCGTCGCCTGCCGACAGTGAGTCCCTCTATAGAGGTCTACTGGTCCAGGCTCCTGGCCGGTGACGGAATCTCGCTGCACAAGCGAAAAGAAAGAAGACTTATAATAAATGCCAATCAAAATAATATATTAACTTAATAATCATCAATAATTTCTTATCATGTTGTAACGATGTCGTACAAATGACTTTGAACCAGCTACGTGGTTCACTTGTAACTTTTTCCTGTTCGCAGAATTTATTCTACTCCTCTTCTGAACACATTATACAAAATATATTGCTATTAATTGTGAATTTAATTGTTACCTTAAGATATCGTAAATTTGTAAATATTACCTGAAAAGCCTCCGACGAAAATCTCTCGCAGAGTATCCGCCAGTTGTCTGTAGTAAAGTGTGGCGGTGCGGACAGTACGGCCTCATCGTGCAGTCCTGCACCACTTGTACCGCTGGTGTAACTCTCCGCGGTACTCCTTGAACCGCTCTCTGATCATAGTCATCGACGGCATGAGAAATGTAAGGAACATTCAAATTGAAGTCAAATTTATCCTGCAGTTTCGTAAATAATAAATTAAGGCAATAAACTTATTAAGAATAGGACTTAACCGTAAATGAACTTTCACAAAAGAAAATTTCAATTTACTAAAATTTACCTGAAGGCGCTGATGAATGAGCTGTCGCACATCATCTGTCACGTCAGTCCAACGGGGGGTGGTGGCGGGGATCAGAGATTGGCATAGGACACTGACCTCAGACGTAAACAGTCTGGCACTGTCCCCAATAGGTCTAAGGCAGTCCTGTGGGAACTCTACCGCCACCCTACCCTCACGCGTAAGTCGCTCTAAAACTAACCCACGTGTGGGTCCACGTCCTCGTCGGCTGGTAGAAGATGCTGTCTGGAAAAGATATAGGTAAGTAACAATATAAACAGAAATTACTAAATAAATGTCTAGACTTACATGCAGTGCCCGATGTATGCTGAACCGAAGGATCAGATGCCTGTGATGCACCGTATGACGTCGATACTGTCGCGTCGCATCACGGGTGGAAGGGGTAGATCCAGTGCGCGAACGACCTGATCTCCCACCTAGTGCCATGACTGAATATGTCTGAAATACAAACTTATAAATTTAAACAATGTCAATGCAAGTTTATGAACATCATGGTAGAATGAATTTGTGCTTATGCTTAGAGAGATGATAAAAATATGATTAGACCATTACACTATAATGCAAGCAGAATATAATAAAACTGTAAACAGAATATAAAAGTTGAAAAATCCATTACACATTGTCATTCTATATTAAATACATATATTCATTGTAATACAAATCAACTTCGGATCAACTATCCGAAATACTCCCTGCGTAAGTTATCGTACACTACAGATGTATATGTCAAGCTGTATGAAGCACTCGACATTGTTACAGCCAACATGACAGTCACAATAGGAGAAATCTGATCTCTCGGGACTCCGTTCATATGTGCAAGTGACAATGTCGCATCTTCTATACGAAGTTTCCTGCGATTATATTCCTTCATCAGGTCCGAAATTTCTTTGAGATTGTATAATCTTTCATCTGAGTCATCGTCTTCCTCCCTACATTTATCGACCAGACCGGGTATCTCTCTGGCCCTACCAGAAGAATATAGGGCCGGAAAGTCCATCCGCAACAGCTGATGAAGTATGCTGCGTGCTTCCGCTACGCTCCAGTTTGTGGAGGACATGATCAGAAAGTGACTTAACTGTAAATGTGGATTATAAACAAGTCAATTCAGGAAATAAATCATGACTTGTAAAACATATATACATGTAATAATCAAATTAATCGAATTGAAAATGACATATAAATTTTGTATACATTTAATAATCGTCGTCTGAATCATTATCGCTTACGACTTTTTCTTCTTCACCATCACTATCACTGATCAGTATTTCATCTTCATCGTCTGCAACGTTATCATCGATGAAAGCGATATCATCTCTAACAATGTCATTTATGATTAAGGCATCAACATGATCAGGTGACACATCATCTCTATTCAATTGCACCACATCAATATCAACATTTGGATCATTCCCTCTTTCCCAAGATGGCATGTCTTCTTGATATGCTTGTTCAACTAACAACATTCCATTTCTCCCTTTATCGCTATCTTCAACGTCTAGTTCGGGAACGTCAAATATATTCCTGGGCTTTATTTTCTGCACCATGTGCTAAGAGCCACCTAACTTGGTGTCAGCGAGGTAGAATACTTGTTCGGCTTGGCCAGCTATGATAAATGGGTCATCTTTAAACCACTTCCGAGATAAATTTACGCTCGTGAAGTAGTCATCAGTCTGTATTCCCAACTTTTTATTTCCAATGTCCCACCAATCGCATTTAAATAAGTACACTCGCTTTATCATACAATAACTCAGCTCAATAATATCCGTCAAAACGCCATAAAAATCAATTTCTACCTCCTCATGTGTTCCCTTCACAACCACCCCACTATTTTGTGTGGTCCTATATTTCTCATGCTCTTCAGTGTGGAACCGAATCCCGTTTACAATACAACCTGTATATCTAGATACACGTCTATTAGGGCCACACCCCAGTGAGTAGAGCGCATCAGACGCATCCGCAGAGTTGCTAGCGCGCAACATCTTCATCTATCATCACGTACAGAATATAAATGTTTATGGATTTGAGATTACGTGTAAATATTGTGCAATACAACAATATTGTAAGTGTGGTGAGATAGAAGGTAAATTAATCTTATACTGTTTTGCGAACCATTCTAGAAACTGATCCTGATGCATTCGATCATAATTTGTAGGGTATTGGGACTTCATCTCCTCGATGTGTTCGCTATACACAATTGGCACGTTGTCAGTAAGAAATTTTGAGATTACGTGTATGTAGATATACAATTATTGATTGAAGATTTACTCCAAGTACGACTCTATTTCTTCACAGTTATGTAACACATACCACCGCGCCTTCGCTCGATCCGGAAGGTCCATGTCATGAAACTGTCGGCGATCCTAAAGGACGGACGTTATGTGCGAATACAGATATGAGTCCTTGTTCATGCTCCTGCCCATCATCGGCATTCCGATCTTCTCGGTTGAATCTAGTCTCTATGCCACGAAGATACATGGAGCAAAATGTCAGGCACTCATTATCAATGTACGCCTCAGCAATGGATCCCTCTGCACGTGCCTTATTTCTCACATATCGTTTTAATGTGTGAAGGTATCTGTACATAAAATCACTATGTTTAGGACATGAAAACATGGATATACGTAGTTTATGGAATGAATAAAATTTTATGATCATTGTTCTATCACCTTTCGATCGGATACATCCAACGATATTGTACTAGGCCTGCAAGCTTCGCTTCGTGCGGTAAGTGAATCGCTACGTATACCATAACATCGAAAAACGCAGATGGAAATATTCTTTCAAGTTTGCAAAGGATTACGACAATATCCTTCTCCAGTCGTTTAATAACCTCTACATTCAAATATTTCGAACACAAATCCTTAAAGAATATCCCCAACTCAATCAACGCAGCACTGACATCCTGCTAAGGAATCCACGAATCGCAACTGGTAGTAGACGTTGCAAAAGGACGTGACAGTCATGACTTTTCATTCATGTTACCTTACAATCTGTAATGTTTACGCGCCGAGAGATATTCGATGCATACCCATCGAAAACTTCACCGATCTCAACCATTCACATAAACATTTTTTCTCTAGTTTTGTCAATTTGTAGCAGGCTGCTGGTATAGTATATGAATTTCCATGTAGTTGCAAGTGTAACTCTTTCCTTAAACCCATTGCTTATAGATCCAATCGAGCCTTAAAACTGTCTTTTGTTTTCTTCTCTATGTTCATCAATGTTCCAAAGACATTGTCACATATATTCTTCTCAATATGTATGACATCCAAGTTGTGTCGTAATTTCAAATGACTCCAATAAGGCAACTAAAAAAAATGTTCTTCTTCCTCTAGTTATACTCCAATACTGTACGTTTTCTCTTCTTCAAGTGCGATACCTTACCAAATCTAACTTCTTCAATGTTACTCAGTTGTTGTAACACATCTTCTCCAGATAGTTCATTCAGTGGTGGCCTATGATCTTGTTTGCCATCAAAGATTATCGTCCTCCTGCGCCAACTATGATCCCTCAAAAGGAAGCGACGATGGCCCATATAACACGTTTTTTTACCATGCTTCAATGACAATGAACAAGTCTCAGTACTACATGTAGGACAAGCCAACTTTCCCTTCGTGCTCCACCCAGACAAATTTCCATATGCAGGGAAGTCATTTATTGTCTACAAGACCGCTGCATGCAATCGAAACGTCTGTTCTACAAAAGCTTCATACGTCTGGACACCTTCACTCCACAACTCGTTTAACTCATCTACTAACGGTCGCAAATACACATCAATGTCATTCCCCGGTGACTTGGGTCCAGGAATAAGCAACGACATCATAAAAATGATTCCTTCATACACAACCAAGGAGGTAAATTGTAGGGCATAAGTATCACTGGCCACATACTGTACGAGCTACTCATATTACCAAATGGATTAAAACCATCACTTGCAAGACCTAGCCGAACATTGCGAGAATCCTCTGCAAACTAGTCATATTGCTTATCAAAATGTTGCCAGGCTTCAGAGTCAGCGGGATGCCTCAATGTATTATCATCATGAACGTGTTTCTCCTTATGCCACCTCATATCTTCAGCCATCTTGCTCGACGTAAACAATCTTTATAATTTGGGTTTCAATGGAAAGTACCTTAACACCTTTTGTGGAATTTTCTTACGCTTAGCTTCGTCATATTTCCACCTAGACTCTCCACATTGTGGACACTCTTCAACATTTTCATGTTTTTTCCAATACAATACACAATCATTTATACATGCATGTATGAGGATGTAACCAAGGCCCAAGTCTCGCATTAAGGATTTTGCCTCGTAATGAGACTTAGGCAATTTCTCACCTTCAGGTAATACTTCTTTCAACAAGCCAAGTAACATGTCGAATGATTTGTTACTCCAACGATTTATTGTCTTTAAATGAAGTAACCTTGTAAGGAAATTAAACTTGGAGAAGTTCTGACACCCCAGATAGAGTGGACGTTGCGCATCCCTTAACAACCTACTAAACTTTTCTGATTCGGCATCACCCATACGAGGAATATCCTGGCTACTACTTGTCGCTGCAAAATCATTATCGACAATTGTTCCCCTTAACACATCCCCTATGATATCTTGCATATCGTCAACATCTTCATCCTCCTCATTAGGCACAATTGGGTCAGCAAGGACTTCAGTGGCCTCAACTCTTTGGTGGAAGTCTTCACCATGATGAATCCACCAAAGTGTAACACTGGTCAATCCCAACTATGAACAAATCATCTTCCACTTTTTCTAAAGTCTTGTGAACCATGTTCTTGCATTTTCGGCATGGACACCTAATTCTATTACCTGAATCTGCCCGATATCTCACAAATTCCATGAACTCCTTAACACCTTGTTTATACTATGGGCCAAACTGATTCTTAGCTCGCATCCAACTCTTATCCATATCTACAATGCAAAGATTAGAGTTAGGTTTAGTTTAGAGTTGTGGATTTAGGAATAGGTGTAGGTTTAGTTTAGGTTATTTGAGTTTAGGATTAAGGTTAGGCATAGGTTTAGAGTTTCGGGTTCGGGATCGGATTTAGGGTTAGGTTTTCGTGTTTGGGTCTAGGTTTAGGTTAGGTGAATGGATTTAGGAATAGGTGTAGGTTTAGTTTAAGTGATTTGAGTTTAGGATTAGGTTTAAGCATAGGTTTAGAGTTTCGGGTTCGAGATCGGGTTTAGGGTTAGGTTTTCGTGTTTGGGTCTAGGTTTAGGTTAGGTGAATGGATTTAGGAATAGGTGTAGGTTTAGTTTAGGTGATTGGAGATTAGGATTAGGTTTAGGCATAGGTTTAGAGTTTCGGGTTCGGGATTGGGTTTAGGGTTAGGTTTTCGTGTTTGGGTCTAGGTTTAGGTTAGGTGAATGGATTTAGGAATATGTGTAGGTTTGGTTTAAGTGATTTGAGTTTAGGATTAAGTTTAGGCATAGGTTTAGAGTTTCGGGTTCGGGATCGGGTTTAGGGTTAGGTTTTCATGTTTGGGTCTAGGTTTAGGTTAGGTGAATTGATTTAGGAATAGGTATAGGTTTAGTTTAGGTGATTTGAGTTTAGGATTAGGTTTAGGCATAGGTTTAGAGTTTTGGGTTCGGGATCGGGTTTAGGGTTTGGTTTTCGAGTTTGGGTATAAGTTTAGGTTAGGTGAATGGATTTAGGAATAGGTGTAGGTTTAGTTTTGGTGATTTGAGATTAGGATTAGGTTTAGGCATAGGTTTAGATTTTCGGGTTCGAGATCGGGTTTAGGTTTAGGTTTTCGAGTTTCGGATAAGTTTAGGTTAGGTGAATGGATTTAGGAATAGGTGTAGGTTTAGTTTAGGTGATTTAAGATTAGGATTAGGTTTAGGCATAGGTTTAGAGTTTCGGCTTCGGGATCGGGTTTAGGGTTAGGTTTTCGTGTTTGGGACTAGGTTTAGGTTAGGTGAATAGATTTAGGAATAGGTGTAGGTTTAGTTTAGGTGATTTGAGATTAGGATTAGGTTTAGGCGTAGGTTTAGAGTTTTGGGTTCGGAATCGGGTTTAGGGTTAGGTTTTCGTGTTTGGGTCTAGGTTTAGGTTAGGTGAATGGATTTAGGAATAGGTGTAGGTTTAGTTTAAGTGATTTGAGATTAGGATTAGGTTTAGGCATAGGTTTAGATTTTCGGGTTCGGGATCGAGTTTAGGGTTAGGTTTTCGAGTTTGGGTATAAGTTTAGGTTAGGTTAATGGATTTAGGAATAGGTGTAGGTTTAGTTTAGGTAATTTGAGTTTAGGATTAGGTTTAGGCATAGGTTTAGAGTTTTGGCTTTGGGATCGGGTTTAGGGTTTGGTTTTCGAGTTTGGGTATAAGTTTAGGTTAGGTGAATGGATTTAGGAATAGGTGTAGGTTTAGTTTAGGTGATTTGAGTTTAGGTTTAGGTTTAAGCATAGGTTGAGAATTTCGGGTTCGGAATCGGGTTTAGGGTTAGGTTTTCGTGTTTGGGTCTAGGTTTAGGTTAGGTAAATGGATTTAAGAATAGGTGTAGGTTTAGTTTAGGTGATTTGAGTTTAGGATTAGGTTTAGGCATAGGTTTAGAGTTTCGGGTTCCAGATCGGGTTTAGGGTTAGGTTTTCGAGTTTGGGTGTAGGTTTAGAGTTAGGTGAATTGAGTTTAGGTTTAGGTTTAGCCGTAGCTTATAGGTTTTAGTTTTAGGTTTATGGTTTCGGGTTTAGGGTGTAGGTCTTGGAGACTCAACCAACTCACGGATAGCTCCGACGCACATACGGGCCTGCTCCACACAAAGCGGGCCTGTCCAAATGGTCAGGCCACCCATATTGCTATCCATAGGAAATGGACAGCTTCATCATGGTCATAACAGTGGTTCCCACCTTCCAGGGACCCCCGCTTAACATCCGGATAGCTTCGACGCACGTCCGTGTCTGCTCCATCAATTTCGAGCTAATACATAAACGCGGGCCTGTCCAAATGGCCAGGCCACCCATATTGTTGTCCATAGGAAATGGACAGCTTCATCATGGTCATAACAGCGGTTCCCACCTTCCAGGGACACCCACTCAACACCCGGATAGCTCCGACGCACATCTAAGTCTTCTCCATTAATTTCGAGCTAATACATAAACACGGGCCTGTCCAAATGGCTAGGCCACCCATATTGTTGTCCATAGGAAATGGACAGCTTTAACATGGTCACAACAGCGGTTCCCACCTTCCAGGGACTCCCGCTCAACACCCGGATAGCTCCGACGCACATCCAGGTCTGCTCCATTAATTTCGAGCTAATACATAAACACGGGCCTGTCCAAATGGCCAGGCCACCCATATTGTTGTCCATAGGAACAGGACAGCTTCAGCATGGTCACAACAGCGGTTCCCACCTTCCAGGGACCCCCGCTCAACATCAATATCAATCAACTACTCTTAATCACAAATATCATGTTCGTCATCTAATTTACCACTAAATGATAATATAATAAAATCAGTCGCCCATCCAAGGATGGATAGATTGAAATGCTGTCATTATTTCCATTTAAATGCCCAAGCCTAAATTTCGACAGCATCTCCCCCTATCTCTCCAGATATATTTATCTTACATTTCATTTCCACGTCAACTATCCACACATTGTGTGGATTAAATTAACAATGGAATTAAACATAAGAAACATATCCAGAGAGAATAGAAGAGTTACCGCACGAAACTAATGACAGAGCATGTAAATGACAAACAGCGAGAACATTCCAATCTATCCAACCTTAGACTGTCCAACAGGACAATTTGGCAGATTTCTATACCTCCAAAACACACTTTATCTATGCTTGGCAATATAAAAATCTCCAAATGGGCTAATTGATTCTATTATACTACCATTTGTGGACAAAAAAAACTATTAATAATAAGCCAAATACATCCACAACATACATCCACATAAATCAACCACGGGTAGCTCCAACGCACATCCGGGTTTGCTCTATCAATTCCAGATACATAAGCACATGAAAATGAAAGAATCATCAACACCATGAATCAAGTCTAATCAAATACCTAATGACTATTTTCTGAACAAATAAGTATGTATGGGGCCCACCATGGGAATCGGATTGCGTCCGCACGCTCTTATCGTCTAGAGTAAACTCAGTTGGGCCCACTTAGAATGTATGTGATTTATCTATTCGGTCCTTATGTTTTTCCACCTCATTTTAGTGGTTGAGCCCAAAATTTAAGCATATCCAAATCTCAAGTGGACCATGCCATCGGAAACAGTGGGAATAATGATTTCCACCATTCCCAGGCCCTACAGTGATCTTTATTTGTCATCCAACTTGTTCATAAGATCACATGCATATGGATGAAGGGAAAACACAAATATCAGCTTGATCCAAAACTTCTGTGTCCTCCGAGAATTTTTCAATGATAAATATTCAGTTCACACTTGTGGTGTGGTCCACTTTAGATTTTGATATGCTTCATTTTTGGGCACCATACCTAAAATTTCCTGTTAAGATGGATGGACGGAGTGGATAAAATACATAAATCACTGTGGGCCCCACAGAGTTTACTCCACACAAATATATGCTTGATCCAAAACATTGGACAACGACGGTGGGCCCCACAGTCAGTGGACAGCGACGGTGGGCCCCACGAATTTGGGATTTTAATTTAGGAATTTTAATTAGAAGATTTTAATTAGGGGATTTTGATTCGGAGTTTTAATTTCGAAATCTCTAATTAGGGGATTTTAATTTTGAAATCCCTAATTAGGGATTTACTAAATCAGTGGGCCCCACCAAATAGTGGACAGCTAAGGCGAACCCCACATGCAATGGACGGTGGACAGCGACTGTGGGACCCACATGCAACAGCAACGGTGGGACCCACATGCATTGAACAGTGATGGTGGGACCCACATGCATTGGATTTTGGCAGTGGGCCCCACAATCAACAACGAGGAGAGAGAGAGAGAGAGAGAGAGAGAGAGGAAATGGAGGAAGAAGGAAGGGAGAGAGGGTTACCGGAGGTGGCGGCGGTGTACGGAGGCCGGCAGAGGCTCTTGGCTAGCGGCGGTGGGACGCTGGTGAGATGGTTGGCTGAGATGGGTGGTCGGCTGAGATGGTGGGACGTCGATGACCGAACGCCGGACGACGGTGGTCGGCGATGAGAGAGACGGACGGTGAGGGCCGGACGCTTGACGACCGAGAGAGAGAGAGAGAGAGAGAGAGAGAGAGAGCGAGCGAGAGAGTGAGAGCGAGAGAGAGAGAGAGAGAAAGAAATGAGGGCCGATCGGGCTGTTAAAAAAATTAAAAGACTTTTACCGACGAATTTTTCGTCGGTAAAAGTCAGTTCAAAAACTTTTATCGACGAAAATTTTCGTCGGTAGAAGTGTTTCTAACTCTTGGCGGGAACTTCACTTATTATTACCGACGACAAAAAACCATCGGCAATAATGACTTTTACCGACTAACGTTTTCGTTGGTAAAAACTTTGACTTTTACCGACGAAAATTTTCGTCGGTAAAAGTGAAATTTTCTGTTTTCATTTTTAGTGACGGGTAACTTCGTCGGCAATAAACTTTTTACCGACGAAATTTTTATTTCGTCGGTAAAAGTGTATGGCGGGAATGAATCTAGCGGTGGCGGGAGATTTTTACCGACGATATTTCGATTTCGTTGGGGAAAATGGTTTTTCCCAATGAAAATTATTTCGTCGGTAATACTTTCGTCGGTAAAAATCCATTTTCTTGTAGTGTACTAATCTAAAAGTCGGATAATCAACTCTTTCGAAGTGAAATTAAAAGTCGGATCATCAACTCTCTCAAAGTGAAATGGCCCTCTCATTTAGGAAACATTAATCCTTTTATTAATCACTATTTAAACGATTAAAAAACAGTCTGAAAGAATATATAACCATACAAAATAAAATCCAATTAAAGCTTAATTAACAAGAGATGTGAGGATTTCTCAGGATCTCCACCATGAATGGCTAGTGTAGACACCCCACCTTCGGCTACACTGTTGGTAGAGAAAGCTGGATGAATGGAGGACCATACCCCCAAATCCCAAGTCCAAACTCAGCCAAACTCACCCTTGTAAGCCCCATTCCATAGCCCAGTTCAAGCCTGAACCCAGTCAACCCAGTCCTAAACATCAGCCTGAAAAACCCCCCATGAGAAAAGCCAGTCAAAAAATCCTAAAAAAAGTCAAACTCACTGAGTCAACTCGCTGAGTTAACCCACTGAGTCAACTCATCGAGTCAAAACACCGAGTCAACCCGTCGAGTCAACACGCTGAGTCAAATCACTGAGTCGAACCGCTGAGTCAACTCACTGAGTCAACCCACCGAGCCAAACAGCAGCCCTGAGGGAGCGACCGTATCTCGCTGGAAATCGAGGAACGGCCGTACGGGCGGCCCATAGCAAGCCGCCCAAAATATTTACGAGCGCTGCCACTGCCCGCTGCTATAAATACCCCCCTCCCCTTCTCATTTCAACATCCCTTCAAGTCCATTCAGCCCAAGTGCGATTCGAGTCCTCCTTCACCCCTTAGCCCATTCCTTCACCAAGGAGAGCCCGAGTGAGGAGAGCTTAGCCATGGTCCAGCCTAGCCTGACCATTGGTCCAAGTCTCCCAAGCCATACAAGTCTTGATCCAGCCACTCGAAGCCAACCCTTGCGACACCTCCGTCCATCCAGCTGCTCTTTTTCCAGCATCATCCCATTTGCATCTAGCATAAGTGCAACATTTACTTTTCTTCCAACCCCCCTGCTTCACTGCAAGCACCTTGATTATTCAAGCACACTGCATATGTCTTAAATTAAGCACCTGTCAGTTCGAGCGTATGCTCTGGGCTTGCCCGTTGTTAGAACCTGCCCATCAGAAACTCTTACTGTTCAGACCCGCATTCATACATCATATCATCTATGAGAATGTACGAGGATTAAAACAGACTTTCAAGTATTAGTTTGATTCTGTGAAGTAGAGATCGTACTTCGGTACGGGCAGTGTGTGGGGTGCTTAACCTCTTCCCAGCCTGTAACCGTGATCCCTTACCTCGAATCTCTGGTCGCAGATCAAAGGAGTCATTTTAGAGGAAGGAATCTTCGGATCCCCACCTCTAACGTTTCTACGGGGTCTAACCGACTGTAGATTCGAAGTAACTGGCTAGTGGCGACTCTGGTCTTATATAAACTCACTTGAACACATCCGGCTTAATACGACAACCAAACAAAGCCCTTGAAAACGAGGCAAGCCAGTGGCACAAACGGCGATTCGCACTCACGCATCCTCCTCTCCTTCTTTTCCCGAAAGGGAAGGGACGGGAACGTCGTGTGGGAGCGCGGAAATGGCGAGGGTCCACAGAATGGCGACTCCGCTGGGGATTTGCTAGTCCCACTAGTCGTGATCCGACTTGAAAAACAGAATCCTTCCCGTACTTGAAAGTCACTAATCCTCATACAATCTCATCTGCATAGCATTCTACCCAAAACAAAACAAAAAACAGAAAATCCCAAAACCAAAAAAATATGGAAAATCCCAAAACCCAAAAGAGTATAGTCCTCACCATTGCGCCTCCTCGGGCTCAACGTGTTCGGAGACAACTTCCCTTCCGCAGCATAATCCGCACACGGGCACAGCAAGCCATGTCCGACCACGAAGAAGAAACTCATCTCTTCCCTACTCTTGAGATGACCGAAGCGCAACCTCCAGCGCAACAGTCAATTGAGAATACGCCAATCATACAAGAATTGGCACAAGGAGTGAGAGCAATGCAAGAAATGCTCTTGCAATTCATGCAAGCACAAGCCACCGCAGCAGCCAACAATCAGGTTGGCCCAGTTCAGCAATCTCAGCAGCCATGCTGGATCCTTCCGACCTCCAGTTCAAATCAAGCGCAACCATCGGAGTCTACCCAAGACTACTGACAGCAGCCGTCTCAGCCCTTCGTTACAGGGCATCTTCCTCAATACCTTCCTGCGACGACAGAGCCATCTTAGAGCATTCCCGTCGCAGGGCTTCCAGTCAGCTTCCAGTCAATCTTGTAAACAACAGTCTCAGTAGATCTCAGCATGTCCCCGCCGATGGGACGCCTTTTCAATTTCAGCACATCCCCGCCGATGGGACTTCAATTCAATTTCCAGCAACATGGACAGCACTGGCGAATGCCCACAATGGGGGTCAGTGTCAAGCCCACATCAATCAACGGACAGTGGCGAATACCCAACAAGGGGGTCACTTCCCAGCATCTCAGCCTCCTGCAAACAGGAGCACTTTTCAATTCCAGCACATCCCCGCCTATGGGATTCCAGTTAATTTCCAGCAATCTTCAATTCAGCAAACTCCAGTTAATTTCCAGCAAGTTCCAGTTCAACCTTCAGTACAGTCTCCAATTCAATTACAATCCTCTCAAGCACAAGTTCATCAAAATCCAGTTCAGTCAGCAAATCAATTTCAGCAACCCGCAGTTGCTTTTCAACAAGCACATAGGGTCGAAGACATCGACCACTATGCCGAAGAAGAACATGCCTTACTCCAAGAAGCACCAATCGCTCGAACAGATCACTCAGGACTGGACGAGTTGCGGGAGCAGTTCCAGATCTTGCAAAATCAGCTTCAGCGACAGCAAGGAATTGACTTACCTTCGACCAAGTTCAGAGACTTGTGTCCTTTCCCAGATGCTCAAGTACTTCAAAACTTTGAGGTACCAAAATTCAAAAGATACGATGGCAGCGGTTGTCCCACAGCACATCTCAAGGCCTTCTGTGGAGAACTGAGTGCAATCTCAGGAAATGAAGGGGCCCTTATTCGCTTGTTCCAAAAATCCTTGAAGGGCGACGCCCTAGATTGGTACACTTCATTGGACTGCCACCGCATCAGGACATGGGAACAGCTTTCCCAGGCTTTCGTCGACAGATTCGCGTACAACCTCAACATGGCACCCAGAAGAGCTGACCTCACAGCTCTCAGGCAAAAGAGTGATGAGACACTATCAGCTTATGTCGGACGTTGGCGAGCTATGGTAGCCAGAATGCAAACACCTATCGACGACGAAGAACAAATCTCCATGATTGTTCATTCAACATATCCAGGCATATCCGGGTATCTCATCTCGCATCCCATATGCGAATTTCTCACAATTGATCCGTGCTGAAGAGCAAGTCGAAGCAGGAATCCGTGCCGGGACAATCTCCCCATGGCCTCATCAAGCCACTCCAATCAAAAGGAACAGAGTGGAAGGAAGACCTATCGGGCATGAGAATGGAAACCGCGGTAGTTCTCCTCCCCGCCCAACAGAGGTAAACAACATCAACACCACTGCTCAAGTAAATCAACATGCTCCCCCACAGGGACGTCAACAGTATCAGCAGAATCCAGTTCAACATCAGCCTCAGCGGTATCAGCCACAACCGAATCCTCAGCCTCAACCACCTCGACAACAGCAGCAGTTCAGAGGAAACAGTCAATACTCATATCAAAATAGGCAAAACTACAGGGAGTTCAGGAAATTTACTCCCCTCTCTCAGCCACTCAGTCAAGTCATGGCTACTCTGGTGCAGAAGCAGTTACTTACTCTAATGGCACCTTGGCCTCCGCCTCATCCTCTGCCACCAAACTACCGAGAAAATGAGTATTGTGCCTATCATCAAGGGCGTGGCTACACCACTGATCGATGCTATACTTTGAAGAATGCCATACAAGACCTAATTGATGACCGCAAGATGGTCATCTCGGTCCCTGAAACTTCTCCAGCAGCTTCCACCAACATCCTTCAGAATCCTCTGCCTCAGCATCCAACGGACCCCAGTTCGTCTCGTAGCCCTGCAGTCAATAGTATAAAAGAAGGGGACCATCTCGATCGCTTCTTCTCCCCTATCCAGTCCATTCATGCTTACACTTACGGATCAACAAATCCTCCTCCGATCTTGCAAGGGGCAAGTCCCTTTCCTCCTCCAGTATCCGAGCCAGTAGTATTCGAAGGAGCACTTCCATATGATGTGCCAGTTGTTCAAGGGGCATCTTACGGCCCCTCATGTTGGGAACCAGTCATCCTAGAAGGAGCACAATCATACATCGAGCCCACATCCAAACCTATCATCTTGCAAGGGGCAATCCCGGCACAAGAACAATCCAATCCGCAATGGAGGGATTATACTCATCAGCAGCAAGAGCCCATTGTCTTGGAAGGAGCTCCTCCAGGTGAGCCAGCCATATTGCAAGGGACAAATCCTAGAGGCATGTCAATCACACTATGACAGTTGGGACGAACAGAGAAACCTCCTGCCATATCAAGAGGACCAGTATTCATTCCATGGGAGCCTCCTGCTCCAGGAACAATCAAGCCAGGACCACGACCTTATGTGGTCTATGAAGACAAGCCTCGATATTACCCCTTCAGCACAGGCAACAATGTAGTCCTCAAGGAAAAAGCTCCATACGAGGAAGATCTGGTACCCACACCATCACCATTGCAAGAACCGGTGGTCCTAGAAGGCAAAAAGGAGGAAAATTATAAAGAGGTCCCATGGCACTATCCAGAATGTGTGGAGGTGGGAAACATAAATCCCAATGGACGTTGTATCCGAAGAGATATTCAGAACAGAGGAGATCCCAAAGGCGCTCTTTCACGTCTCGGTAACAAAAATGAAGCCGCATACGATGTGGCGACTCAGCTCAAGTCAATCCCTGCACAAATCTCAGTATGGGAGTTACTCTGTACATCTCGCATACACCGAGAAATATTTGCCAAGACCTTGAACGATGCTCACGTCTCCTCTGATACGACACCAGAAATGATAGCTTTGATGATTGGACAACTCCTGGCTCCGCGCGCCATCACCTTCACAGATAATGAGTTGCCACCAGAAGGACGAGATCATGGGCGATCCCTCAACATAGCCTTACGATATAAAGACCTCTACGTCCCACTGGTCCTTATCGATAATGGCTCAAGCTTAAATGTTTGCCCACTCAAGACCGCGGAACGTCTGGGAATCAGCCCTTCTTCATTTCGACCCAGCACCATATGCGTCAGAGCATTCGACAACACCCGCTGATCAGTGGAAGGGGAGGTCGACATAGAGGTACAGATAGGTTCGGAAATCTCCACCATCACATTCCAAATTCTGGATATATCAGCCTCTTTCAACATGTTGCTCGGACGACCTTGGCTGCACAAGGTTGGAGCTGTGCCGTCAACCCTGCATCAACGAGTGAAATACATCTGTGGAAATCAAGTGATCTCTATCCATGTAGAGAAGGAGTTCATCATTCCTTCCAATGCTGCTGCCACTGAACCAGACATCCCGGTCATCGATATCCAGCACTCTGAAGAAGACATCCCGTTTCACAGTTTCGAATTCGAGACTGTGAACTCTATCGCCAATCCAGAACCGATAAGGGTGGACCGTGTCTTTTCACCGGCAGAGCGTCTGAGCCTCAAATACCGAATGAAGAATCACTTCAAGTCCAGAAAGGTACCGCTAATATATAACCAACGTAAATGGGGACTCGGATACAGGTCAATCTTCATGAACAAAGGAAGGAAGAAATTTCGATGCTCGCCCATCCAATTCGTCAAGCCAGGAGAACCTTGCAAAGATCCAGGAGGGAATCAACCGACTGCACTACAAAAAGGCCTCCCGATGAGCCTAACTTGGGCCACATGACCCCCCATTCGATGGGATCAAATTCTCGAACCATCGAAGCCTCCAGAAGAAGAAGGAGATGAAGAAGGAAGTCAAATACAGCAGCTTCAGGATCAGGTCACTCTGACACCTGCTCCCAACCAGGGGCACAACCTGCCCACTTCAGCATCAATCAACCAGGGGCACAACCTGCCCACTTCAATTCCAACCAGTCAGGGGCACAACTTGCCCATCTCAACATCAATCAGCAAGGGGCATGACTCGCCCATCTCTGCAGAATCAACATCAACAATCACCAGCCAGGGGCAGAAGCAGCCCATCCATTGGACCAAGAAAGGGAAATGGCCAGCCCTAGATTGGTCTGATGTCTAGATTCCAAACTTGTGGCTAGCCGTGAAACCAGATGAACTGCAATGCGAAGTAAGTGATCCGGGAGGGACTGAGTACAACTCAGATCTCGAACCCGACCAGCAAGAAATCATGGTCATTGGGCCAGGCTGTGATTCTTCGCCCGAATCATCAACCCCCGCCTCTTCAGGGGAGGAAGTGTGGGATCCTGAATGTGGGGACAGCAGCAACGGACAACAGAGAATGTCCGAACCCGAGCCAGCCCAGGCCGCTCAAGAGGCGAGCCTTGGGCGGCCTGCTTTGGGCCGCCCGTACTGACGCGCTCCCTCTCTCTCCGCGGGATTGGCTCCAGGGTTCTTGGTAGGTGAGGCTGACAGTCCACGTCAGCAGATGGCACCCTGTGGGCCGCCCAAGGCTCCGGTCCACTCCAGATTTCGACTGAGGTTGATCAAGATCATATAGAAGGTACCCCACCGGTCCAATCACGAAGCACAACGGCTAGAATTAATCTGATCAAGTCAAAGAGAGGTAAAGGTGATCAAGTGGGGGCCACAAGCAATCCAAGTCATTCAAAGACTAGATCATCATGATCTAAACCATTGAAGAACCTACATGAGCCATCAAACAACAAGATCAAAGGTATGATCATCAAAAGAAGGGCCAGAATCCAAGATCTAATCATCAAGTGGGCCCACAAAGCCAAGTCAAGTGATCTGAGACATTCAAGTCATCATCCACGCCATGAGAAGCCTTCTTAGCCTCATAAATCATCAAAAGAGGTGCCCCAAAGTAAAGCCGAGGTCTCAAGTGGGCCCATAGGGCCAAAACTATCAATCTGAGTCATTCAAAGACTAGGTCATCATGATCTAAACCATTGAAGAACCTACATGAGCCATCAAACAACAAGATCAAAGGTCTGATCATCAAAAGAATGGCCAGAATCCAAGATCTAATCATCAAATGGGCCCACAAGGCCTAATCAAGCAATCTGAACCGTTCAAGTCATCATCCATGCAGTTAAGAAGTCTCATCTTCCGCAAATCATTAAGGAACAAGTCAAAGGTCAAAACATCCAGACATCATCAAGGAATTTGAGACAAGTCAAAGATTGTATATTCATTCAAAAGAGCTTGATACAAGAGAAGATAAAAGCAAAAAGAACAAGGCCATACAAAGCGGAATACCCAAGCAGGCTACAAGTCACCAACATAGTCGTCATCGTCTCTCCTCTCGTCCCGCTCCCGACGATAAAGATCCATCAAAGGAGCTGTCACTGATCCTCCAGCGTAATTGCAACGACCCTCTGGAACATAGAGCGAAGGAAGCAGAGGCCCCTGGCCGTACAGCAGATACCACTCATCATAGTCACGATCCAGGATCGTGAAACAAAATCCGGGCTGGCCCACGAGAGCCTCAGCTCTCTCATCAGCTGGGATCCGAGCAGCTGAAGGAGGTGCAGAACGAGGGACCCGAGCCACCCCAGTGACCTGCCGAAGCAACCTCTCACCCAGATACCACTGAAAAGATTCAGCGTCGGAAAGCATGATACGGAGACATGAAGCATCATATGCCTCCACATGCTGGGGGGTATAATAAAGAGGAAAGCTGGCATACGGCATCCGAGCGAGCTGCAGCAAATGAGGTCACCACGATCAGTTATAGAGCAGCATAAGGGATAAGGAAAGCAAGACACTTACATCTTCGATGGTCAGCCCGTCTATGTCAGCACGCCAATTGTCCCCAGAAACTCGGGAGTTCCGCTGACGGTTTTGCTGGTGCCAGTACATGTGGCGATACAAAGAGGGTTCAACATCGTCTCGCATCCTCGGCGCGAGATGGGGAAAATGGTCATAAAAGAAGGTCTAGGCAAAAAGCATACCTAATGATCAGAGAGAGAAAGAAGGCGAAAGCCTACAGGAAAGGTGAAAGAAGAGATACCTCAACGACAGGCCAAAAACCTGTGAAGGACCGGCTATGCCGACAGGTCTTGTCTAGACCTTGGAAGATACAGGTCAAGATAACCCCGTTCCAGTTATAGGGATGATGAAGATCTTCGACTAAACGAAGAAACTTAGGATCAACCCTCTCATTCGCATGGTAAAAAAGGAAGGACCCGAAGGCATAAGTGATCATGGCCCGGGCTTTGTGGAGGGCCTCTCGCTCGGTGGTGGGGATGACGGAGGCAAAAGTGTTGTAGAACCATCGCATCTTTACTTGATGGCCTTGGAATTCACCCTCGGGTGGGGACATCACCGACGAGCTGTAGCCAGTCAGTGGAAGTGAGGGGAGCCAGAGAGCTGACTTAAGGAACAACTGCTCCATGAAACGGAAAGCCTACTTGCATATAAATGTCCAGGGGAGTTATTCCCCATTCACCACAAGGGAGCTGGAAGGTGTGGGTCTCATCCCGCCACCTCTCGCAAAGGGCCGCGAGCATCATACGGTTAGCATCGTTGTTATGAAAACGTAAGGTGAGGAGGCCAGCAAAAGGAGTACCATCCAGTACTCGTTCAAGCAAGGGCTGTGGATCCTTCACCCAATTGTCCCAGTGATCCCTGGTACCTCGACCCTTGATAGCAGGAAGAGGTTGATGCTCCATATCTAAGGAACACATGTGGTCCCCTCGGCGGATGATGAAGGCAGGATCATCCTCATCAATCACCCGGCGACCTCTGGTACCATCCGCCATTGAATCCTACAAGCTTGGCAAGGTAAGTCCCTATCCCTTACCCGTTAAAATCTAAATTATCATCCAGGAAACCCATGAGATTGGACCCACATTCAAAGGCAAGATCTAAAGTCCAACTCCGTGTGTTACCTGGGATATGTGTTGGGCCCATTGAAGAAAGCAAGGCCCACCTTAAAGAGGGTTGCATGGCATGTCTTGGGCAAGGAAAGTCCATCATCCAAGGACACATTTTAGACAACAAATGCACTCAAGTGCCATGAGATCAACAAAGAAGAAGAATCTTACTTCACATGAGAAGCTCCTCTTCAAAGTCTATATATGGCCAAGGATTGATCCACTTTTTTTTAGGCCATGATTCTCACTTAAGATGTTTCCATCGTTTTACACATGTGCATGGACAAGTGGGGGATAGAAAGGAAGTGGGCCCCCAAGAGCAACCCAAATGCCTCATCTCAATGGATTGGAGGGAGCACATAGCCCATTTGAAGAACATGAGGACCCATTCATGGGTTAACCATGGGCAACCCTATGTGCACCATCTTGATGAAAGTTTTGACCATGAGAGCATAACATGTTGGTCCACCCACAAACATATGGATCAAAGAGGCCAATGGTAAAAATTTTGATGCACATAGCCCACATAAGGAGTCAAAGTTGGAAATGCCCATATAAGGGCAAGTTTGGGCAACTTATGTGCACCAATTTCTTTACAAAGCAAGGGGACCATTTGAGCACAAAAGGGCATGGCTTGATGAGTCACCCAACCATCATAAAATGGCTAAGAATGATATACATAGCCCACTTGAAGATCAAAATCCAAAATACCCCAAAGCATGGGACAAAATTAGGCAACTTATGGGTATCATTCTTTCCCACAAATTTAAAGGAAAATCACTCATACATGAGAATGATGGTGGATGACCCACCAAACACCCCAAGAGAAGCTCAAGGAGTTATGGTTGCATGGATAGCTCACTTGAAGGAGAATCATCCATTTGAGGTTGATGACATCTAATGAAGCTCTTGAGGACCACTTTCCTCCCACAAAAAAAAAAAAAAATTTGAACATAGTGAGATTGTTGGAACAACTCACTCATAGGACTTGTAAATGATCAAGTAACTCAAGTCCTCCATCCATCAAAGGAAAAAGCATGAAAAGGAAAAAAAGCCTACATGGACAAAGTGTAGTGGTGCACACATGGTCCAAAGAAATCCAAGCTCCAATGAAGGCCCAAAAGCCCATCCACATGAAAAACTCCAAGGAGCCCACCACACTTTGTACAAGGATGTACATCATAATCAAGAAATGGTGGAAGATTTGGACTATTTGCCCATAAAGGCCCAACTAAGAAATCTAGCCCACTTGAGATCCAAGTGAAGAATGGGCTAGTCACCTTGGTCCATACATATGTGAAGAAAGATGGGGTCACCCAAAGTGAGCTCCATGAGCCCAAACTTGAGATGGGCCCTACCATGCCCATGGGCCCAAATCTTGAAAAGAAGATGGAAAAGAAAAAGAAAGCTACAAAGGAAATGACAAGGGCAAGAAAGTAAGAGGGAGCCCAAAATGAAGCATTGGGCCCCATCAAATACACCAAGGACCATGACTTCACTTTGAGCCCATTTGATACATATGAAAAGAGGCCCAACTCCCATGAAAGAGATAGTATATTTTGCCATGCACACTTGATGGACATGGCAAAATTACCCTTTACATACACATGAAGGGAGTGTGAAAAGAAGAAAAGGGAAAATGAAATGGAAAGCTTGCAATGTCCTTCTCCATGCACCACCTTTGAAAGAGATTGGAGATCTAGAAAAGGTCAAGAATGCTTGGGCCCACCTTCACTTCTTTTGAAATAGCTACATGAAGAAAGGAAAGGAACCATGAGAAACAATGAAGAAGGAAAAGGACAAGAAAGAGAAAGGAAGTGGTCCATACCTTTACCACTCACCAAGAAGGGACCACATTGCTGTCCCAAAATTTCTCTAAGGGCCACCACTTGAAAAGGGCAAAGAACCACCAAAAAAGAGAAAGGAAACTTGAAGAAAGAGAGAGTATGAGATAGAGAAGAGAGAGATTGCACGTTGAAGGGGGCAAGGGTGCCCCATGTTATATAGAAAAGGGGAGGGCACCCTTTTACCCAGCCCACCAAGGAAACCGGGGGTCAGAGACCGTCTGGGCGGCGCACAGGAGGCCGTCCTACCCTCCACCTATGTGAAACGACTTCTCACCCCCTCTCCTTGGGAAGAACTCCTCCTTGGGAAGGGTGGTTGCAAGTGAATCTTGTACCTCCATGTAAGAATGAAGTGATGGAAGAGAATGGTGAGAAAAAGGAAGAAATCTCACCAAAATCTCATCTTGGGAGAAATAGGTGAGAAATTGGGTTGATGATGTGGAAAAGCTCCATGAAATTTTCAAGAAAAAGAAAGAAAAAGATTGACTTGGTCAAACAGTGATCTCAACCATCCAAGGGTATGACCTGATGATCTGAACCATTCCAAGAAGAATTCTCAGAGTCTCCTACCTTGATTGCTACTGTTTTGTACAGTTTTGTGGTCCGAAGACCTTAAACTACGTCGGGATCAAGATCCCGAGGGACTTTTTAATAAAAATCGGTAGCAGTCTGGATCGTCGAATCAAGATCCGCTGATACCGGACATTTTTCAAAAAATAAAAAATATATGCTCTGTTTGTACAGTTTTGTGGTCCGAAGACATTAAACTACGTCAGGATCAAGATCCCGAGGGACTTTTTAATAAAAACCGGTAGCAGTCTGGATCGTTGAATCAAGATCTGCTGATACCGGACATTTTCCAAAAAAACAAAAAAATATATGCTCTGTTTGTACAGTTTTGGGGTCCGAAGACCTTAAACTACGTCGGGAACAAAATCTCGAGAGATTTCCAATAAAAACCAGTGTTAATCTTGACCGTTCAAAATTGAGATTTAACAGCCTGGAACGTTTTTCGGAAAATCACAAAAAAATGTGTTTGCCTTGTTTTTACAAAATTTGGTCCGAAGACCTAAAACTACGTCGGGATCAAGATCCCGAGGGACTTTCAATAAAAACCGGCGTCGGTCTTGATCGCTCGAATCAAGATCCGACGACGCCGGATATTTTCAAAAATCACAAAAAATATATATATGCATTTCCAGCACTCTTTTGTACAGTTTCGGGGTCCGAAGACCTTAAACTACGTCGGGATCAGTATCCCGAGGGATTTTAATAAAAACCAGCATCGGTCCCAGCCGTTCAGGCCAAGATCTGATGACCTGGATCATTTCAAAAAAAAAAAGAGCACAAAAAGAATGTATTTTCAGCATGTACAGGTTTGGGTCCGAAGACCTTAAACTACACTGGGATTAATTTCTCGGGGGACCTTTCTCGCTTTCAACCAAAAACCGGCATCAGCCTTGATCAAGGTTCGATAACCCGGATCATTTCAAAAAAAATACCAAAAATATTTTAAAGCTTTCCACAAAAACCAGCATCAATCTCGATCATTCGAGCTGAAATCTGGAACTTTTTCCAAAAAACACAAAAAAAATGATTCACCAAAAATTTCAAACTGCACAAATTCATCCCCAGTGGTCCGAAGACCTAAAACTACACTGGGATTAACTTCTCGGGGGCTTTCTTTCCTAACCTGTTCCAGGCATGGCTGACACTTGATCGTACGGGTGTCTGAAATCTGTTAAACAGGTAAGGGTTGAGGCGGGCAGAACTCCGCAATCTTGTTCGTGTTGAACGCACCGTGATAGACAACCTTGATTTGGAAGTCGCTGTTGAATCTGACGGATGTTCCCTATTCCTAAAACTCATGAAGGGGATTAAGGCTGTTGGGAGGTGGAGCGCACCCTCACGGAATTGTGAGCAACGTAAGGCCCCAAACTGGATTGACTAAGGGAAATGTGAGGATGTGGCTCATTTTGTGGCCGAAGGAGTTCGTTGGATGATACGTGGTCTATGTGCATTGCACATGAGGAACAGACAACTTTGTGAGTGTGTTGACTGAAAACCCTCAAAATCTCCTCATCCGAAGATGTAAAACTACGGCACTTAACTGTGTGAGACTCGTCTTGCTCGCTGACGTAAAATGGATCGGGTGCCTTACCAGCAGTAGAAGCTGGAAATTGATGAAAATTCCATACCTTTTCCCTGCATTTCAGAAAAATCAGAAAAATACAAAAACATTGCAAAATCACCTTTTCAAAAATCACAAAAAATATGTCCCTTGCTTTCAAATCAAATATTTGTAAAAAAATCACAAAAAAATATTTCCCTTGCTGTCAAATCAAATATTTTCAAAAAATCACAAAAATATTTCCTTTGTTTTCAATAACCGATCTCTATCCTGACCGCTCAGGTAACGATTTGGACCACATATTTGCAAAAATCACAAAAATTGTCAGTATCCCCAGCACTACACTTCAGGAGTCTTGAACTCCGCTCTCTTCACAATTTGGGATGACGGATCCAATTGCCCGCAAATTGGAACCTTGACCAAAACAGGCGACCAAGCACCATCTCAATCGCATTTATGCCCAGAAGAACATCTTGAAGTCGGATAACATCCTCGTACATTCTCATTCGCAAAGAAACAGCATCTTGGGACGATGGACCTGATCGACCACGGGTCGGGATCTTGACCAACCCGCTGACCAAACATCCGCATAAAAAAGAAAAACCCCAGGAAAGCACAATCCTAGAAGCAATAAGCTCAAAATTCTTGGCATCTCCAGCAAAAGCAAAATCATCAAACTAAAAGAGAATGAGCCAAGCCATGCATTCATCATGCATCTCCATGCATCAGCATCCATCGCATCAATCATCATGTTTACCTACTTTCAAAATAAAAGTCGGTTAGCCAAAGACCCCACAGGCATCCCTAGTGGAGGCGCATGCAAACCAGATTTCCATTTCAAAAAGAGAAAAAAATATTCCCATTTGCAAATAAAAACCCCACGGAGTATCACTCCCCGGAGTGGGTATCTTTTCAAAAATCCAAAAAATATTTTCTCAGTAGAGCGTTCTGCCTCCAACACACCAGGAGATCTTCCATATCTCTAGGTAGGAGTCGACGCAAAAATCAAATAAGATCCGATATCTCACGGTTTCCCCGGAGACCATCGGATCCAATGCACTTAAAGTACGGTCGAACTGAACTCTAGTGTCAGTGCGGTCGTACCACATGCCAAGATACAAAAAGATGAAAGCCAAAAGGCTCAGTCACAGAAACCATTTGAACAGGTGGAAACGATGAATTGTAACCCAAGTATCAAAATCAGCAGAATGGGTGGAAAGAGTTCACCCGCACACACCTAGGCGTGGATGCCTGAAGTACCTTGACTGAGTCCAAGTCGGCGTAGTAGAATCCCGTAAGACTATCTGACACAGGGCGTCTAACCACTTTGACAGTCAAGCGAAACAAGTACTCTTGGAGTGATCTGGGAAAACATCAAACATCACACAATCAGTCTCAGGGTCAGTATCCTCGTAAGACTAGCGACACAGAGGCTCTGCTGTACCTTTCTGATGTTAGTACCGATCGGGAATGGAAGGGTTGCGATTGGGTACCCAGGTTGCAGCGCATGCAGGGACAATCGCAACATTTTCTCCAAACTCTTGCGGTATGTGCGAGTTATCAATTTCCAGACAATCAACTGACTCAGATACAAAGGATAATAAAGATTCCAGACCACAATCAAGGAAAGAATGAATTGCAAACTAAGCATCGAAATCAATAGATCGGGTGGAAAGAGTCCACCCGCACATACCTAGGCGTGGATGCCTGAAGTACCTTGACTGAGTCCAAGTCGGCGTAGTAGAATCCCGTAAGATTATCTGACGCAGGGCGTCTAACCACTTTGATAGTCAAGCGAAACAAGTACTCCTGGAGTGATCTGGGAAAACATCAAACATCACACAATCAGTCTCAGGGTCAGTATCCTCGTAAGACTAGCGACGCAGAGCCTCTGCTGTACCTTTCCGATGTTAGTACCGATCGGGAATGGAAGGGTTGCGATTGGGTACTCAGGTTGCAGCGCATGCAGGGACAATCGCAACGTTTTCTCCAAACTCCCGCGGTATGTGCGAGTGATCGGTTTCCAAACGATCAACTGACACAGATGCAAAGGCAAGCAAAGATTTCGGAACATGATCTATGAATGACCGGGTCAGAAGTGGGGTGTCCACTCACTTTGGCATTGGGTTGCACGCAACCTCTGCCAAAGAGGGGCATTTGTAGACACCCCACCATCGGCTACACTGTTGGTAGAGAAAGCTGGATGAATGGAGGACCATACCCCCAAATCCCAAGTCCAAACTCAGCCAAACTCACCCTTGTAAGCCCCATTCCATAGCCCAGTTCAAGCCTGAACCCAGTCAACCCAGTCCTAAACATCAGCCTGAAAAACCCCCCATAAGAAAAGACAGTAAAAAAATCCTAAAAAAAGTCAAACCCGCTAAGTTAACCCGTTGAGTCAACTCATCGAGTCAAAACACCGAGTCAACCCGTCGAGTCAACCCGCTGAGTCAAATTACCGAGTCGAACCGCTGAGTCAACCCACTGAGCCAAACAGCAGCCTCGAGGGAGCGACCGTACCTCGCTGGAAATCGAGGAACGGCCGTACGGGCGGCCCATAGTAGGCCGCCCAAAAATATTTACGAGCTCTGCCACTACCCGCTGCTATAAATACCCCCCTCCCCTTCTCATTTCAACATCCCTTCAAGTCCATTCAGCCCAAGTGCGATTCGAGTCCTCCTTCACCCCTTAGCTCATTCCTTCACCAAGGAGAGCCTGAGTGAGGAGAGCCTAGCCCTGGTCCAGCCCAGCCTGACCATTGGTCCAAGTCTCCCAAGCCATACAAGTCTTGATCTAGCCACTCGAAGCCAACCCTTGCGACACCTCCGTCCATCCAGCTGCTCTTTTTCCAGCATCATCCCATTTGAATCTAGCATAAGTGCAACATTTACTTTTCTTCCAACCCCCCTGCTTCACTGCAAGCACCTTGATTATTCAAGCACACTGCATATGTCTTAAATTAAGCACCTGTCAGTTCGAGCGTATGCTCTGGGCTTGCCCGTTGTTGGAACCTGCCCATCAGAAACTCATACTGTTCAGACCCGCATTCATGCATCATATCATCTATGAGAATGTACGAGGATTAAAACAGACTTTCAAGTATTAGTTCGATTCTGTGAAGTAGAGACCGTACTTCGGTACGGGCAGTGTGTGGGGTGCTTAACCTCTTCCCACCCTGTAACCGTGATCCCTTACCTCGAATCTCTGGCCGCAGATCAAAGGAGTCATTTTAGAGGAAGGAATCTTCGGATCCCCTTCTCTAACGTTTCTACGGGGTCTAGCTGACTGTAGATTCGAAGTAACTGGCTAGTGGTGACTCTGGTCTTATATAAACTCACTTGAACACATCCGGCTTAATACGACAACCAAACAAAGCCCTCGAAAACGAGGCAAGCCAGTGGCACAAACGGCGATTCGCACTCACGCATCCTCCTCTCCTTCTTTTCCCGAAAGGGAAGGGACGGGAACGTCGTGTGGGAGCGCGGAAATGGCGAGGGTCCACAGCTAGGATGAAGAGGGTCTTATTGCCATTGATCCAACAAATATCATGAAAGTTCATGATATTTGGTGCAACCAAACACATCTATAAAATAACTAGAAGAAGCTGCTGAACCTCTCTTTAGTGAAGACTCGTTGAAGACTTTGTTGGGTGCGTTTCACACAAACCTTCGGATCTCGCCCCCCAATACGCTAGAATTATGGACTATGATAATGCAATAATCAAGAATAAACATCAACCACACGACACAAGGAGTTTTTACGTGGAAAACCCTCGAAAGAGGAAAAAACCACAGGACCTAGTCCAGATTGTTCGCTCGCCTCAAGTGCAAGGCTGCGATGTAGTAATAATCTCGGTAAGACCGAGGTCGATTCACAGGGAAGGAAGTAAACAATTCTAACTATCCTAATAACTAGAATCAAAGAGGTTTGTGAAATTGATTTTTAACATAAAATAGAAAATCTAATAATGAAAAGATAACTAGAGCATCAAGGATCCACTTATAGCTCTTCTTAGATGCATAATTCGCTATGGTTTCTTACTTTCTCAACTAGAATCGACATTCCTGTCTATCTAGTCGGATGATAGAGCTGTTAAACTAAACAGTCTGTCATATGTAAGTTCTATGCATAGGATTCACTCAATGAAGGCTGAGCTGAGCATGCTCAATTGCATAGGTCATTCCCCTTTCCAAAAGGTCCAGTTCACAATCATAACCATCCTCAAGTCCTCTCACAAGACAAGGCTAGATCAGGATTTAAATTGGATTCAAATTACATGCACAGTCATTACATATTCCAGAAAATCAACAAAAATATAACTTTGGTAGGAAGTCCCTTCATGAAGAGCTTAGTACTAGAGCGCACTCCGATTCCTCGGATCATACAGGTCTAGACCGTTACAAACCAATTAAGAAGTTAAGTAATTCTCCCAAACATCCATGAGTCATCACAAGACTAAGAAAAATTACTTAAAAAACTTGTATAAACTTCAAACCATAGGTCATAATCATGAATTCCATACTTAAAACCAATAAAACGAATTAAACAATCTAAGAAAACTATAAGGTTCACCTCTTAGCTCTAGCTAAGAGATTAGCTAATAAAAAGCATATTAAAAACTAGAACTAGAACTAAGAAAAGGAAGAAAAACTAGCTGGAGGAGGCTAAGAAGCCTCCTATGACTTGAACTCCTTGCTCCCCACGTCCTTGGTTTCCCTGGAATAGAAGAGAGCACCTCCTTTTATAGTGCAGCACTAGTACACCAACATAGCAGAATTTGTTTCGCTTGGTACGGCTTAACCAATGGTCGGATTGCCTTCAAAATTGATTTGTTGCTTCCTTGTAATGTGATCTTCCTCATAGATGATTTATATTTCCAAGATTGTCCTCTGAATGGGCCCACCAATCACATCACCGACGGCCTCTCAAAATCGCGCACTTCGGGTACCTTCAGAACCAGTCATCTTGCTTTCAACGCTCCGGAGTGTACAGAGGTCGGATTGATCTCAAATTTTGAACATTAGTAGAAAACTTCCTCCTCTACATGATAGACGGATTAGATTGTTCAAAACGATCTGAGAATGTGGTCCGAAAATTAGAACAATTAGGGCTTTTATAAACTCTGCGCAATTGGAGCTTTCTGGATGGTCCATCTTTCTTCAACCGGTACGATCAAACCACACACCCTTTTGATCTGAAACTTTTGTGGTTATTCATATATGGATGTGGTCTAAAATATGGTCAAAGTAGATTTTTCATATCCTCAATGATGGGCCACCTACACCGGCCCAGAGTGGAACAGCGAAATTTGCAACTTTCTGGACAGTTCGTATTGTTTTGGTCACCACGATCAATCCGTAACTCCGATCGACACGAAACCACTTGGGTTAGTTCGGCGTCGAGTTCCTCTTCGACATGGATGTGTTGGATTTCCAAATATAATCAAGATCGACCTATAAAACTGGTCCAAAAAATCAGGTGCTGGAATACATTGCTGTTTTAGAATCTGGAATCTGAAACTTGCATGGCCGACCGGTCACGACCGGTCGGACAGGGCTGGCCAACCGGTCACGACCGGTCAGGCCCTCTTTGGCATTATTCCAGCAAGCATGGCCGACCGGTCAAGACCGGTCGGTCTCTTTTTCTTCTTATTTTCTTCCTTTCTTTCTTCTATTTTCTTCTTTCTTTGCTTCTTTCTTTGCTTCCTTCTTCCTTCAGCCCTCCTTGGGTCTTCATCCAAGGTTCTAAATCAGCTCTTTTGGTCATCAATTGGGCAAAGTAACTCTCATTCCTACAACCACAAAACATGTATTTGATTAGTCTTTAAATTATGAAAACCATGCATAATGAGTGATGAATTGGGGTTCAAATATGCACAATTAAGAGCTCAACACAGATCAACAATCCACTATCTCAAAGAACTGTTACAACCAATCAAAAGCACACACCGCTTGGATCAAACTTACTTCACCCACTCAGGGATGGATAAACAACAAGAGAATAACAAGAGTAGAGCGATCTCACCGATCCCGAGGACGTAGAAGCGCTGAGATGACAGTTGCACAGAAGAACTCCTCTTTAAGCAACTTCTCCCTTCTACAAGCTTCCCCTTTCTCTTTTTTCTCTTTCTCTCTTCCTCTTTTTCTCTCTCTCTCACCTTGGACGTGCAAACACACTAATGGGATGCCCTAATACCGATTTGAAACTCCTTAAGTAGGAAATCAGAGGAATTAGAGTCCAAATTAGAAACTGCGTACAAGCAGTCCGCGCAGGGTCGGGCGCCCACCCAAGCCAAACATCGTCTAGCGAGCAATATGTAGTAAAAGTTTAATATCGGGTGCCCGGACCAACATGGTCGGGCGCTTGCCCAAGGAACCGGGAGCCCGGTCACCAGACCACCGGGCGCCCGACTGTTGTGAAAACAGTCCAGCAACAAAGCTGCCATCCGAGTGATTTTCGGTCGCCCGACCAGGTTTAGTCCGGGCGCCTGACCATACCCAGGCTGCACTCTCTCTCCTTATACTGAGGAGAAAAAACCCCATCAAATCTCCTCCTTTTCGACTGAGGAAAAATCGCCTTCTTGAAGCCAGTCAAGTTTCTACAAACCTCAAACTTGCCCTTAAGCAAAGCCTTGGTCATCATGTCTGACCCGTTATCATCCGTATGGACCTTCTCAAGCTGTAATACCTTCTGTTCCAAAGTATTCCTGATCTAGTGATACCGAATCTCTATTTGCTTCGACTTAGAATGCTGACTTGGATTCTTGCTCAAGTGTATAGCACTTTGACTTAAAATGTTCTAAAGTATCCCTGATCAAGTGCTCCTCCTGCTTCAGGCTGAGTTCCTGTAGGAACATCTTCATCCAAAGCATCTCTTTGCATACTTCTATGACCGCGATATACTCGGCCTCTGTCGTTGACAATGCTACGACGTTCTGTAGCTTACTCTGCCAAGAGACCGCTCCCCCTGCAAACGTAAACATGAACCCCGATGTAGACTTCCTAGAGTCTATGTCACCTGCCATATCTGCATCTGTGTAGCCTTCTAACATAGGTTTTCCATCACCATAGCATAGGCTCAACCTAGATGAGCCTCTCAGATACCATAGTATCTACTTCACCGCTGCTCAATTTTCTTTTCCAGGATTGGCAAGATACCGACTGACCACCCCAACCGCATATGCTATGTCTGGGCGCGTACACACCATAGCATACATCAAACTTCATACAGCTGACGCGTAGGGTATCTTCCGCATCTCTTCCACTTCTGTCTTCGTCTTGGGACACTGCTTGTGGCTTAATTTGAAGTGACCATACAGTGGAGTACTGACCGGCTTCGCTGCATTCATATTAAACCACTCTAGGACTTTCTCAATGTACCGCTCTTATGACAGCCAAAGCTTTCTGCTGCTTCTGTCACGGGTTATCTCCATTCCTAGGATTCGTTTGGCCGGGCCCAAGTCTTTCATTGCAAAAGACTTACCCAACTCCTGTTTCAGCCTGTCAATCTTCTTAATGTCTTTTCCCATGATGAGCATATCATCAACGTACAATAGCAGAACTAAGAAATCACCATCTTAGAACTTGCGTGTGAACACACAGTGATCCGACTCCGTTCTGTCATATCCATGCTTTAACATGAACGAGTCGAACTTCTTGTACCATTGCCTAGGAGCTTATTTCAGCCCATACAAGCTCTTCCTAAGCCTACACACCATATGCTCTTTGCCCTTGACTTCGAACCCCTCTGGTTGGCGCATGTAGATCTCTTCTTCTAGGTCACTATGGAGAAAGGCAGTTTTAACATCTAACTGCTCTATCTCCAAATCCATGCTAACCACCAACCCAAGCAACACCCGTATGGATGTCATCTTCACCACTGGTGAGAATATCTCCTCGAAGTCTATTCATTTCCTCTAACCAAACCCTTTCACCACAAGTTTGGCCTTGTACCTTGTCTATGAATTCTTCTGCTCATTCTTCTTTCTGAACACCCACTTGTTGCTCAGAGCTTTCTTGCCCTTAGGCAATTCCACCATGTCATAGGTGAGGTTCTTATGCAAGGATTCCATCTCCTCTTGCATAGTTTTCAACCACTCCCCCTTATGCTCATCGGCTAGGGCCTCAGAATAGTCTTCTGGCTCTCCCCCATCAGTGAGCATAATGTACTCATGTGGTGAGTACTTCTTGGATGGATGGATGGATGTCCCTTGATGTCCTCCTCACCTGTGGCTCAACAGGTGGATCAAGTGGGGGCTGCTCCCCCTGTCCATCTTCTGTAGGGACTCCCTCATCCTCTGCACCTTGCTGTACTCCCCCGTCATCAGGCACCACGAGAGGAGTAATCGGATCCATGTCTTCCAATTCACCTGAACTGGGTTAGGTCTTCTCTAGCTTTTCAATGTCTTCTATACACTGATCTTCAATGAAAACCATATCTCTGCGCCTGACGAGCTTCTTCTCGGTTGGATCCCACAACCTGTAACTGAACTTCTCATCATCGTACCATAAGAACACACACTACCTGATCTTCATATCGAGCTTGGACCTCTCGTCCTTTGGTACGTGAACGGATGCCCTGCATCCAAACACCCTGAGATGACTGTACGATGGATCACGTTCAGTCTACACTTTCTCAGGTACTTCTCCATTCAACGGGGCTGATGGAGACCAATTTATCAAATACACTGCCATGTGCATTACTTCTCCCCAGAACATCTTGGGCAACTTTGCATGGGATAACATGCATCTGATTCTCTCTACAATGGTGCGATTCATTCACTTGGCCACACCATTATGCTGAGGGGTCTTGGGAACCGTCTGTTCATGCCGTATACCTAGTGACTGACAATACTCGTGGAAGTCACCTATGTATTCACCACCATTGTCAGTGCGGATGTACTTCAATGATCTGCCTGTCTCTCTCTTGACCATAGCATGAAAAAATTTAAACACACCAAAGACATCGTCCTTGGATTTCAAAGCATAAATCAAAACCCTCTTAGATGCATCATCTATAAAAGTGACAAAATACAATGCCCCACCCAAGGTTTTTGTCCTCATAAGACTACAAACATCAAAATAAACCAAATCTAATGCATATACTTTATTAATATGAGAAGCAGTTTTAACAAAAGAAACTTTATGCTGTTTCCCAGATAAACAATCAATACAGGTTTTGAGAGGTATACCTGTCACGTCTGGAAGGAGCCACTTCTTTGCTAGTAGGTGAAGCCATTTTTCACTCATGTGGCCTAGACGCATGTGCCACACGTCAGTAGCTGAATCTTCCGCTGCGTTCAACGACCCTTGCATACACTGACACTTCCCCTATAAAGGGTATAACACTTCTTTCCTCTAGCAGCAATCAACGAACCCTTGATGAGCTTCCAGCGCCTACCAACAAATCGGCTTTCATAGCCATCATCATCCAACCTTCCCGTCGACATCAAGTTGAGGTGAAGGTCTGGAATGTGTCTCACATCCCTAAGAACCAATGTGCAGCCCACATCGGTCTTCACACAAATATCACCGACCCCTATGATCTTCGAAACACCAGAATTTCCCATCTTCACTGTCCCATAGTCACCTAACTTGTAGTTTGTGAAGAAATACCTGCGTGGAGTCACATGAAACGAGGCTCCCAAGTCTATCACCCAGTCTATGTCCTAACTCGAAGCTATGAGACAAATATCATAATCTGCCGAAAGAATAACAACAACATCACCATCTGAGGTGACCGCAGTAGAATCCGATTCATCTTCCTTCTCCTTTCCTTTACCCTTCTTGTCATTCTTCTTCTTGTGACATTCATGCTTATAGTGGCCCTTCTTGCCACAATTCCAGCATTTAACATCTTTCCTGGCAACCGACTTGCCTCTTGATTTATCTCTGGCCTTTCCGCCCTTTCTTTTCTTTCCTCTCCCCCTATCTTGTGCCACAAGGGCCTCTTGTTGAGCAGGCCCTAGAGACTTCCTCCTTGTCTCCTCATTGAAGAAACAACTGGTTACCTGTTCCATGGATACCTTTCTGTCTGGCACAGAGTTACTCAGAGACACCACCAATGTCTCCCAACTGTCAGGCAATGAGCTAAGCAGTAGCAAAGCTTGAAGTTCATCATCCAGGACCATCTTTATGGCGGAGAGCTGGTTCACTATGTTGCTGACCTCATTCATGTGTTCAGCCACAGAACCACTATCTTTGAACTTGAGATTCACAAGTCGTCTTATCAGGAATATCTTATTGCCGGCTGTTTTCCTCTCATACAGCCCTTGCAATTTCTGTCATAGGCTAGCGGCTGAGGTTTCCGTAGACACATGGTGGAATACGGAATCATCCAATCATTGTCTAATAAACCCCATCGCCTTTCGGTCCAACTTCTTCCAATCATCATCAGGCATATCCTTGATATTCACTGATATGCTTAAGATTGGAGCATATAGGTCCTTGCAATAGAGCAAGTCCTCCATCTTAGCCTTCCATATGGTCCAGTTAGAACCATTGAGGCTGATCATCCTTGATGAGCCACCTTCCATAATTCAGAACCGATCTCACTCTGTTCAATCAACCTGAACTCTCTGATACCACTTTGTTGGGTGCATTTCACACAACTTTTGAATCTCGCCCCCCAATACGCTAGAATTATGGACTATGATAATGCAATAATCAAGAATAAACATCAACCACACGACACAAAGAGTTTTTACGTGGAAAACCCTCGAAAGAGGTAAAAACCACGGGACCTAGTCCAGATCAACAATCCACTATCTCAGAGAACTGTTACAACCGATCACAAGCACACATCGCTTGGATCAAACCTACTTCACCCACTCAGGGATGCATAAACAACAAGAGAATAACAAAAGTAGAGCGATCTCACCGATCCCAAGGACGTAGAAGCGTTGAGACGACAGTTGCACAGAAGAACTCCTCTTCAAGCAACTTCTCCCTTCTACAAGCTTCTTCTTTCTCTCTTTTCTCTTTCTCTCTTCCTCTTTTTTTCTTTCTCTCACCTTGGACATGCAAACACAGTGCTAATGAGATGCCCTAATTCCGATTTGGAACTCCTTAAGTAGGAAACCGGAGGAATTAGAGCCAAAATAGGAAACTACGTACAAGCAGTCCGAGCAGGGTTGGGCACCCGGTCACTAGACCGTCGAGCGCCCGCCCAAGCCAAACATCGTCCAGTGAGCAATATGTAGAAAAAGTTGAATATCAGGTGCCCGGACCAACATGGTTGGGCGCCCACCCAGGGCACCGGGTGCCCGACTGTTGTGAAAACAGTCCAGCAGCAAAGCTGCCATCCGAGTGATTTTCGGTCGCCCGACCAGATTTGGTCTGGGCGCCTAACCATACCCAGGCTGCACTCTCTCTCCTTGTACTGAGGAGGAAAAACCCCATCAGACTTCAGCCTGACAAAACTTGGGAAAACTCACCCAATGGGTCAACTCAGAGATAATAAATTGACTCCACTGAGTTACTCGACTCGACAAGATTTCCAAACGAGTTTGAGTTCTAAATCCATTCCTCCACTTCGAGGGCAATTTGGACATTTTCAACAGTTTTTTTTTTTCTTTCTCAAGCAGCGAAAGTGCCTATCTGGTGGGCCACCCTGTGGGCGGGCTATTGTTAAAAAGACAATAAAGGTTAGACAACTCCAACGTGTATTGCTGGCTGAATGTGGACTGCTGATTTGTTTCAGCTAACCATTCATTTTGAAGGCCACTGATTAATGGATCAGGGGGCTTTATGATCGGAGAAAGGGAAGGGGCGTGGTTGGTGTGTCACAGGGTCGGTGGGGGAACCCGTAGGAAGGGGGGAAAGTGAGGGGTCCGATCAGATCAAGCAGCGACCGGTTTACGGAACAAGGAGTTAAGCAAGGGCCAGGAGATTGATGGAAGAACCTGGCCGAAGCCGAAGTGTTTGTTATGGTTGTGTTCAACTCCGCAGGTTGGCTGGTTGGAAGGATATATACTGAACACGTATTCACTGTAATTGTAGTATTAGACATTGTATCAGCCGGCCAGCAGTGAAACAGTGTTTGGTATTGAAACATTTTTTTGCCTACATCGGTGTACGGATCTTTGCTTTCTTTTGATGTGTGATGCACGTCAAGTGCAGTAGAACAAATTACTCTAAAGGTCTGGTATACGACAGGTTCAGGATTGATCCCCGATAATTAAATTTTATTCTAATTCTAAGATGAGGATTCAATCACTTACCCAACATCAAAGAACTATTCGTACGTTTATGAATAATTGACCACCACAGCCCAATTCACTCCTTTTAGGAAGCGGATTGCGTGCTGAGTAACTCCTAGCGTATTGAGTGAACTCTGTGGGGTCCACCCTGATTTATGTATTTTATCCACTCCGTTCATCCATTTTAAAAGATAATTTTATGGTTTAAGATAAAATAAATGAAGCATATGAAGAGCTTAAGTGGACCACACCACAGGAAACAATGTGAATTGAACGTGTACCATTGAAAACTTCTTGAAGGCCACGGAAGTTTTGGATCAAGCTGATATTTGTTTCTTCCCTTCATCAATGTCTGAGTGATCTTATGAACAGTTGGATGACAAATAAACATCACTGCAGGCCCTAGAAAGGATTCAACTGTGGAAATCATTATAACCACTGTTTCCTGTGGTATGGTCCACCTGAGTTTTGGATATGCTTCAATTTTGGTTTCAACCCCTTAAAGTAGCTGGAAAAACGGATGGACAGTGTAGATAAACCATATACATTTACAGTGGGTCCAACTGAGTTTACTCAGTACGATAAGAGCGTACTGAGCAACTCAGGACGCAATCCGATTTCCACTTTTTCAGGGTGTATGTGGCCTATCCATGCGGTGGCCCACCAATCAACGGTCCAATCACAACACCCGCTTGCCACGTGGAGCATGATGAGGGAGCTGCATTTAAGTCCATTACTCAAGCCCACATCATTAATCTGATATAGTACTATAGATGGAACGTGTGTATGATGATCCGAACCAGACGTCCGGTAGACTCATCTGTCGATTGACCATTCACCAAATTATTCTACAATTAGACTATCTTTACCATCTTATAAATGGGCCTTTTCTCACTTAATAGCAACGTCCATTGCTGGTTTTCGTCGTTATTGTTCATTTCAGTGCTGCCAATTAAAGGGCACTGCTATTTTTGGTCCATGGCCCACTCACTATTACAAGCATCAAATGGACGGTTTCAATGTCATCCATGAAGTTTCGATGCCCCAAAAATCAGACCATCTAACCATCACATGATCCATGAAGTGAATTTGGAGGTTTTTGGACGGCTGTCCATATGACATCGTCTTATATGATGGCCTCTAGTGTGTTATGTATATAATATATATACCATCCAATCCGACCATTACATGGGCCATATTATAATAACGGGTTTTTGAAAAATCAGGCCCACCTGGTAATTGCTTATGCTCATACAATCATTAGGTGGAACGCACCATAAAAAACAATAACCATTCAAAAACCTCTAAATTCATATCATGGCTCATCGTGACGGTTGAATCAGCCCTTTTTTGGGCTTTCAACTTTCACAGCAGGGAGACCTGACGGACAGGATGCATGCCATGAACAGGACTCATTTATAAGAACTCCAGTTTCATGGTCCACTGGACTACCAGTTCAGGTGGTCTTTCCAATCCATCGGTTAAAGATACGAGGGAAAACGACACACGAGTGGGTCCCACTATCTCCAACGAATTGGGTGACTGTGAATTGTTAATCCAACGGAGACCACAAGACTTCTCCTCTGTATGTAAATGTGCATGCACGCTCGTGGTGGGACCGTGCATGCTCTTGCAATCGACGCCAGTGTATTTATTCCATCTTTCGTCTGTAGCCAGCCCATGTTCCTGTAATGGAGGAAAATCCCCACAAGTTCCAGTTCTCGCCGTTCCTAGCCGCTCTGATTGTGATCATAACGGCTGCCATCATGCTCATCTTCTACCATTGCTTTGGCTGCAGTCAGCGGGGCCCACCTCGAGGCCCACCTCATGGCCTCCACAACCAGCAGTTGGCATCAGCTGAAGAACCAACGAGCGGCTTAGAGGTCTCGATCATACACCTCATCCCGGCATACACCTACGGCGAGGGAGGTCTGGCCAGCAAAGGCGACGACGGCACATGTGCGGTGTGCTTGTCTGAGTTCAAGGATGGTGAGTCGCTACGATTGTTGCCTGAGTGCATGCACTCGTTCCACGTACCTTGTATTGATACATGGCTTGAATCTCACTCGAATTGCCCGCTTTGCCGGACCGACATGATGCCTTCGCCGTTGTGATGGAAGGGGGTGCACCGGATCTGGTAGGTTGCCGGACTTTGGAGGTTGACATTTGAATTGAGTCAGGTGACTGAGTCAATTCCGGAGGTGACTGAGTCAGGTTCCTCTACAAACGTTTGTAGTGTAAGCTTACTCTACAACATCCTCTGTGGGGTCCACTGTGATGTTTGATTGACATCTAATCCGTCCATCATGTGAACCCCATCAATTTCTCCTTTGGGCTAAAAAATCAGTCGGATAACAAATTTGGGTGGACCACAGCATGTGAAATCATGAATTAAATGTTTAAAATCACGTGGTCTGGTCTACCTGAGTTGGCCTAATGTTTGGGGTTTTCATTCATCCTAGTGGGGGAATATCTTGTGAATGGATTGGATGGCATATATAAAACGCGGTGGGCCCATGGACAATCTACTGGTTTTAGGGGTGGGTGTCCCCACCTCAACTATTTACCTTGGTGTGGCCCATTTTTATTTTGCATCAGGCTGATTTTTTGTATGTGAGACAATGTTGAAGGGACTCACATTTTGGACGGATTGGATATCATCCACACATCATTGTGGGACCCACACACCACATTGTAGTGTAAGTTTATTCTAGAAATTAACGTTGCCAAGGAGCCGACTTCAACGAGTGTTTCTATACATGGATGTAGAATCCGGTTTTGGTGCATATGAAATTGGTTATGATCCATTGATTAGCTTTCAAATCTTGTAACATAATGCTTGATGGGGCCCACATGGATGCAAGGTGTGGTGGTTCGGACCATCCATCCGGCAGGTCCATGGGTTATGTATAAAAGGTCATGCTGGTTGCTGATCCTGCCCTCTGATTGGTAGAATTTAAACCACGCGGATGAAAACAACATAGTCAATGGTCCACATTGAAAATTGTGTTGAAATCGGATTATGATTTTTTGGATCGTAGTTCATGGTTGGCCCATATGATTTTCTGTTCAGATCCAGGTGGGCCCACCACCTGATTTACAGTTATATAGAGAGAGAGGGATGCTCGAGGGTTATTACTTGCATCTTTCCAAGCTTCTTCTGAAAAATTATCCAATCTTGATCACACAGTTGTCACATGTGGAGACTACCACTTTGGGGCCCACCTAGTAGGTTTATTTCTCACATCTGACAACCGTCTGATCAGAGATCGAACGGTTATCATGTTTGCCTACATAGAAAATTCAATGGATAATTAAAGGTGTGATACGATGGCCCACGTCCTTGCATCATACATGTGTTTTCCATTCTGAGAATTGGGGCGCCCATGCTTTAATAATCTAGACCATTGACCTAGTATATCCCACCATGAATGGACTGTGACAAAAAAAAAATTATCCCTGATAGAACAATCTTAACCCTTCGATTTGTGGCTCATGGATAGATAGAAGCAGTCCTCATTCAACTTGTTAAAGTCCCGTCTTATACATTGATACACCATCCTCTAACAACTGGATCGGACTTTTAGATGATCAACTGGATCGGACTTTTAGATGATCAAGTAGTGATTAGACATGGTATCAAAGGAGAAGGTCTTGTGTTTGCTGGGCCACCACCTTCCGAACTGGCTTTCCATAATGATGTGTTTTCTTTCTCTAATCTGGCCATCCTAAGCTAAAGCTATACACTGAAAATTCAGTGTATATCCATCTCTGTGGTTTGAAAATATAGCTATGAGCCCTGGTTGCTATGAGAAAATATTTGATACTCTGGGTGTGATGGATAATACACAGGTACTTAAAAATTATTAAGAAATTACTTAATGGCATGCAAATAAATCAAGTTAAAAGTGTCCAAATCATGAGTCTCGGTTTAGATGCATCATGGACCAAAAACTGCGCTTATTATGACCATTGGATCAGTAAATATTTGTTGGACGGTTAAAAATGAAATATATCTAATGGCCCTATTTCAACAAACAAGTGTCCTCTAATCAGAGGTTAAGATTACTGGACCAATCTGATTTTAGGACTATGACTCATCGACTGTGGGTTCCACACTATAGTCAGCTTAATTTTTGTTCATCGATGCCACGTGTACAATTTATGAGGGCTAGTGTATCAAGTTTCCACTCAACTTATACATACGATACATTCCTCCATGAGGAAAACTATGACAGTCTTGCAGAGCATGAAGGATGACACGTAGACACCGAGAATTCCTACACGTGGCAGAGAAGCAACTCAAATTGAACTGGCCAGATTGTAGGTCACAGGTTATGCATCCAAGACCAGATTATACTGGTTTGATTAGAAAATTATTGGATTGGTGGACATTTATTGGACGGTTGAAATTTAAAAATATATATATTCAACGGCCCTATTTCAGCAAACAAGTGCTTACCAATTAAATGGTTATGTTCGTTCAACCAATCCCATCTATGGTTCCCACTTACTTAAAGTGGGTCCCACAATCTACGCTGTTTAATTCCAGTTAATGCATAGCACATAGAATTTTTGTGTGCAACGTTGACATCCAACCCGTCCAATAAGTTGGCCCCATCATGAAGATCACCTGGTGAAACAATCAGCCCCACCCAATAATCAGGTTGGTGGGATCAATTGGCAGCTGTGAATTTTTATCTGTTGTGGCCCACCTGATGAGTGGATCAGGTTCATTCCTTTGTACCAGATGTTCCACATGATAGGACTGATGTTTCTAATGGGATGGATATTGTGCACAGTACACAAGCTCCCACATACCCGCTACTGTACCTTATTGTCCATACTTACAAATGTTGGAGGATGCATTCCAAATTTCCAATATCATGCAATTTTCTATCAAGACGTGTCAGCACCATACATTCCGATGCTACTTATATCCACTCCTATGATAGTTTAACACCATATGATGAAAACATGGTGATGACTCTTCAACTGTACACGTGGCATAGTTGTATCGGGTCATTTTGGGCACCTATCAGGTCGATACAGTCAATGGACAAAACCGGTCCGTAACAGACGATTTATTCAGGTTTGGGCGATATTTTAAACATAATTTGGACAACTCACTATTTTACTTCTAACCATCCGTTTGATGGACATTAGTTGGATGGGTAGGATTGCTTGATAGTATTCAACGATGTGACTCACAACTTGGATAGTTTGGATTGTTGTACATGTGAAGAGGATGACTCACCACCACTTTTAGGATGGTGCAATATTGAAATAGGAGCGTAGCCGTTGGATCATAAAGGAGATGCCATTTTTCTGATTTGGCCCACTTAAGAGGAGTCCAATAGAAAACCTGATACCTTTGCCGTCAAGATGATGATAGATTTGAGGTTGCAACTTAGATGCAGGAATATTAAATAAAATAAATAATAATATACGCTTCTTGCTACTTATAAAAGTTAAAATATACATTTCATTCGGGGAACTTCTGCACGATAAAAATACTCTTACATGTATTATCCGTTGGCGTGCTTGGATAGACTTTGCTATGGGTCAGTCCTGCATGTTGACATACCTAGATGCTAGATAGAACATGGGCCATAACAGCTACTAGGTGGGGCACCTGGGTTCACCATCTGAACAGGCTCATGTGTGATCATTGTGGAGTGTGCAAGGGATGGGTCATTTGGCGATATCAAGCCCCTCCTGCTATCGCAGCTGGACGACACCTAGGCATTTCAACAAGTCTCATGAGGTTCGAGTGCTAAGGAGATACACTAACCCCACCGGTGGGTGGGTGCATCGTGTGACTAACCATGTGGGTGTGTTACGCACCTAATAGGGTGGGTGTGTTGCATGACTAACAAAATAAATAAATAAATATAAAACTAAAAAAAAAAAAAAAAAAAACAGGCCCCTCCTAAGGTTGCAGCATTTGCATAGGCTTGTAGTTCGTAATAAGATATTAACAGTGGACCACCTTCGTAACAGGGGAATGATCTTGTCCAATATTTGTCCAATATTTGCTTATTTTGTAAGAAAGATGAGGAATCTGTCTCATACGTTTCTATGCTGCCCCTACATGTTGGGAGTTTGGGATTATATTTTTCGGGTCTTCAAGAAGCCTTGGGTGTCACCGAGGTCCATGGAAGAGTTGTTTCTAGCTTGGCATAAAGAGAGGCCTTCTTCTTATGAAAGAAATGGGTGGCATCTCGGGCTATAAATGGACCAATGGACCCAATGATGTACACATACTTGACCCTGACCCGACCCATTTATTTAAATAGTATGGGTCTAGGTCCAAGTATTAATAGACCTAATTGCTAAACGGGCCTAGAATCTGATTTCCTTTATATTAGGCTTGACCCGACCCAAGCCCATTTAGTAAATGGGTGGGTTTAGTCTTTGTTGCTAAGGATCTATCCAAACCCGGTTTTAGGCTTGGTAAAAATGCTTGCATGCTAGATATAGACCTTGACCCATTAGACCCAACTCATTTATAAATGGGTCTAAGTGAATTTCCCTCTACTAGACCTACATCCATTTATAAATTGGTTTGATGGGATTGACTCAAACCCGGCCTAGACCCGGTCATTTAATAAAAGGATGTGGGTCTAAAATTTGGACTCATACCCATTTAGTAAATTAGTAGGTATAGTTTTGATTAAACCTGCACCAAACCCGACCATTTAGAACCCTAGTGTCATCTAGCACTATTAGCTATTCTTTGGTGCATTTGGCTCAAAAGAAATGGGAGATGTACCGGGGATAAGAGTGAGACTAGCCAAGAGGAGTGGGATTTGTAACTGTAGGAGGGGTTGTGTTGTTTCTTTTTTTTTTTTTCTCTTTTTTTGTTTGTTTGTTTGTTTCTTCTGCTGTTTGGTGTGTCACAACCCAAAACCAATGTCATGTGCTGTATCAAGGGCTTTTGTCTTTGCTCAAAAGTGTGGTCTAGAGTTAAGTCAAGGCCTTGTTAGGGATGAGTAGATAAGAATGCGAATTTCATAAATCCATTAACTTACCAAATTCATGGACCTTACTAGCATATTTTAAAGTACACTACTTAGAAATCAAACTATAAATTCATGAGTTCGAAAAGCATTTTATTATATGGCAGAGCATTATTTATTGTAAATAAATTACCTTTTTTACTTTTAAAATATTTCTGAAGATTTGTAAAGTCTTTTTTTTTTTCAGTATTAATTTTTTATCAGAATTGATAGATTTATCGAAACGTGGATTTGAAAAATTCGTAGATATGGCAAATCCCCTTAAAAAACGAACAGAATTTTTTTTTAACACTATGGGTTTCACAAATCCCTACCCTAAGGCCAACCTCTCTTCTATTTTTTCTTTTTTTCCTGTGGGTTAGTACACACAACCCAAGGTCAATCTAATGCATGATTTTAAGCAATAGCTTGCATGTATCAGGTATGGGTCATGACTGATGTGAAAAGTTGATACTTATTGCTATCAAATAAAATCATGAGAAAGAAAAATAAAAAATACATATTTTGATATTTATTTACTCAAAAAAATATTATTGCCATTTATCAATACATAGAAGAATTTTAAGTTGAAAATATATATATATATATATATATATATATATATATATATATATATATATATATATATATAATATATATATATATATTGCATTAAATTTTTCAAAACAATACACCTGATATATCAGTGCATCAGGGATACTATGCCTATTGTATTGTTTATCCATGGTAACCATCCCCTGCAGTACACGTGGCAGGGTGATCTGCCATTCAAGATGGGTTCATTCATGGATGACCCATGTTCCCAAACTCAGACATATCAGTAGACATTAGTCGTTTTTTTTTTTTCGTTAGCCAACTTTCTAGCACTTCAGTTTGACACAAGCGTCTGTTTTTAACCATTGGTTTGAAGGCCACAAATCATATTCACAGGATCATCCAATCTATGGGCGTAGTTAATAGTTTTCCATCTATATAAGGTCCCACAAAATGAAAGGTCCTGATTAATACATAACTCGCCACGTGGATTTGTTGAAACAGGTATCATCCTATTCACATTCCATGGCTCTACCACAGTATAACTGAAGGTTTCGTGAGAATCGTGGCCGCTTATCCTATCATCTCACAGGATACATCGATGAATATAGATTGTTGTTCCTTTTTTTATTATTAATTTTTTTTTAGACAGGCCGTGGCCCAAACGTGTCCTGATTAAATGGTCCAAACCATTAAATTAATATGCGAATGGACGGCCTGGAAATGAAAGATGCATAATAGACCAGTTCAACGGTCACATGGTCATGCCATATGCTGACTCGAGCAGCCCACGTTTTTGGTTAAGGCTCATACAACGTCTTCTCTACAAAATATGTGTAGTTTATAGGCTGGGACCATAGTTCAAAAGCACCAAAACTCTATTCAAAACCTAGTTGAACCGAGTTGACTCAATTACTCATGAGTTTTTTCAACCTTTCCAGTAATTTTTTATATATAAATAAAATAATATATGGATTATGTTGAGCTGAAAGGTCAGGCCAAAGGCGCAAAAGACTTGGATGGAGATATCAAGAAAAATACTTAATGACTTATGACTCTTAACTCAAGATCTAACCCTTTAAAACTTAATATGAGTTTTTTTTGACTTCTTAAGTCGTTTTTTTTTTTTTATATTTAAAATAAAAAATAAATATAAATAATGTACAAACTATAAGGGCAGGGCATGCAAAGGACAAAAGGACTTGGACGAATGGCCGCAAGAAAAGACTTAATGACCTCCAGTTTATACAAAGATCTGACCCTTGACATGAACACTCATATGAGTTTTATTTTAATTTGTTATACCATTTAAGTAAGTTTTGATATTTAAAATAAAATATAAATTATGTCAAGCTATAAGGGCAGGGCAAAGCTGCAAAATACGTAGATGAAGATAATAAGAAAAACTTATGACCAACTGAAGGTCCAACCCTCGATAGATGGAATGGCGGAAGCGGAACAAGATTTATATATCCAACATCAATTACTTAGGATAAGGCTTAAATGATGATAATGAAATTAAGCCGAGTTATACTTATCTGATTCAAGGTTTATTTAGTTTAGGCCAGGTTTTTTTTTTTTTTTTAAGCTTTTTAAAATATTGTTTTTGAACCGTGTATTCTCGAGTTTTGATTAGATCCCCTCTCTCTCTCCAACTCAGCGAGTTGAGTCGAGTCGAGTTTCTGCAGAGTTTTTTGATGGTTGGGACATTTTTCTCTCTCATGAGACAAAGGAGAGGTCCAAAAGTCATGTATCATGTAAATTAACATAGACGCTCTCATCCTAGCCTCTTCTCCTTTTCCATCACTTTCAGATGGGGTTTATAATCATGTCTTTAGCTTACTTTATCATTTCCAAAATGCCCTTTGCCCATTAAACAACTAATATCCACCATCCACATCCTTCACTCAACCGCAACCTCACTAATTAAAATCACTTTAAGCCACATGGCCCATTAGATAACTACTGACTAAACCATTGTCTTCTTCTCAACTACTTAATAAAAACATCTTACTAATCACTTGCTGGTTTCCCGACCAGGTGGTCTTATTGAAGGTACTCTCAGCCCTCTGATGGCATCTGACCCGTCCGATTGGAAGGCCCACTTCTCAACATTCTACTACAGCATTGCAGCAGTTGCCTGCACAGCGATCTTGCTAATTGCAGTCAAATTCATTGCTATGGGATGGTGCTGCCCGCATCGTCAAAACCGTCGGAGGTTCAGTGGGCCTCTTGAAGACACGATGGGTGGGCCTGAAAATTACAATGGGCAGTCGATACCAATGCAGAAGTACCGGAAAGAGGACACCCATGTGGGATTTTCAGAGAATGAGTGTGCCGTGTGCTTGATGGCTTTCTTTGACGGCGAAGACGTCCGGCAGCTGCCCGAGTGCAAGCACTCCTACCATGCTCCTTGTATTGATATGTGGCTCTACTCTCACTCCAACTGCCCACTTTGTCGCGCCACTGTGACAGTGCCGGGTCAGCACTGCCAGGCCCCAGCAGAAGAGGAAGATATGCATCAAGGTCCGGCGGACCCCGGCAACATGGTTTAAGTACAAGTTAAGTGCACCTAGCATTGCAAAGGTGTTTTTTTCCCCCCTAGAAGAAATGATAACTAAGAAATTGTATGTAATACTAGCTTTTGTGAGATGGAGAAAGAATTATTTGTTATATGAATAATAGTTCCAAAACTCGAAAACCCAACTGAACTTTATGTCTAGTCGGGTTGGGTTGACTCGAGAACTCGGATAGGCCTGTTCTTGACTCGATATTTAATAATTAAATTAATTTTATTTTTAAATATTTAAAATACATCATATTTAGTAAAATATATATTAAAACATAGTTAAAAAATGCAGGAAACTGAGCATGGTCTGCTGGTTAGACATTTTAGTTCTCTTACTGTAGGTCTCAGGAGTAGAGCTGGGCATGGGTCAAGTGAACTCGGCAGAGTTGACTCGACCCAAACCGAGTGTGTGAGTCGGCCAGT